>JAABKJ010002609.1:0-27718 GCA_011634705.1 Andricus grossulariae | reverse complement strand
AAATAATGAATCTTAAAAAAAATAATTTTCAATAAAAGAGTTCGATATTCAACCGGAAAAGACGAATTTCTAACTAAATAGATGAATGGTCAACTAATAAGATAAGTTTTCATCAGACGAGATTAATTTGACAACCAGAAAGATGAATTTTCAACATAATACATGAATTTTCTACCGAATAGTTGAATTTTCAACTCATAAAGGATAAATCTACTAACACAAACGGAAAAGTTAAATTTTCACAAAAATAAAATAATTTTTGACAAAGACAAAACAAGGAATAATAAATAAAGTCGAATTTCAATCAAAGAGTTGACTGGTGATAAAAATGAATTTCAAATATAACAGTTTAACTTTCAATTAGCTAAATTTTCAATCAAAAAAGATTAATTTTTAATCATGCAGTGAAATTTTTCAAGAAACGATGAATTTTGCACCAAAAAATTATTGTCTTACGAAAAAAAAAGAATTTTCGACAAAATGTATAAATTTTCAATAAAATTGTTAAACTTTTAAGTCAAACAGACGAATTATTAATAAAATATGGAATTTTTAAGCTACTAAGACGAATTTGCTACAAAACAGTTATATTTTATACTTTTAAAAGATAAATCTTCAACAAGAAAAAACAAAAAAAAAAAAAATTGGTAAAATGTAATTTAACTCTAAACCAAATAGTTTCTTTTTCCACAAAAAAGATGTATTTTTTACGAAACATGTAATACAATATATTTGAACAAAAAAAAAAAAAATTTAATTTGATATGAAAAACAGTTAAATTCAACAAAAAAAAGAGACCATTTTTTCATCAAATTAGTTGAATCTTCAACCAAAAAAGATTTATTTCGTACCAAACAGTTGCATTTTTAACCGAAAAAGATTAATTTTCAACCAAAAGGATTAATTTTCTACCGAAACAGATGAATTTACAACAAAACACATGAATTATAAAGCAAAAATTAAGAAGTTACATTTGTCGTTAAAAAAATTAATTTTCAACAAAAAAAACTAATTTAAAAAAAAATAGTTAAATTTTCAACCAGAAAGATGAATTTTCAATTAAAGTGATGAATCTTCACCAAAAAAATAAATCTTCAAGAAAGTAGTTCAATTTTCAACCAAGTAGTTCAATTTTTGACTAAAAATATGACTTTTCAACCAAACAGATTTATATATGTTTATTTTTATTTATGATAATAATTATTAGAAAATTAGGCGATACATATTTTTCCGTTATGAAAAAAGAAATTTCTAACAAGTGTGTATTTGAATTTTGTGCTTTGTTTTTTAAAAAGCCAAATTTTCTTCAAACCACTATAACTTTTGACCTAATTTAGATATTTATCGTTTTCTTTCTAATCTCATAAGGTTTATTGCATTCTTTCGTAATTGGCCCGAAATTTTTATAAAGGTTCAAAATTAACAAAATAGCGTCGGGTTTTCGGAAAAGATTAAAAGTCGATTTTCTCAATGAACCCACCTTAATATTTTTTGCCAATTTTTTTTTTGAATTTGTACTCTGATAAGGAAGATATCTTGTAAGCTTTGTGCTGGATAACTAACTTATGTAGACAGAAGACTTTTTTTTTGTTACAATCAAAATTTTCTACTTTTTCTCGTAAACAATGACAGACACAAAAAAATGTTTAGATAAAAGTTTGCACGTCTAAAAACGTCCTATGAAATTAAAACGTTTTATTAAATTTGTAGGGGAAAAAATTCCCCCGGCCTCAAAAATAGTTTAGCATGCATGATGCTGATGTCTTTCTTCTATTAAAAGAATTTGTAGACAAAAATATGAAAAAAAATAAACAAAGGGGGGGGGGGGCCATAAAATCTTTCATATTTTCTTCTTCAAAATTTTAAAACATTAAAAAATAGTTTCTGGAAAACCCCACCTCTTTTATTCTTCCAAATATTTTTTTAAAAGTTTCTGTTAATAGAAGAAAGGCATCCTACCAGCTTTATGTGGGCTTAACCATTTTTGAGGCCGTGATCATTTATTTTCTTAAAAATGTAATTTTCGAATTTTTCTCGTAAACGATGAAGGATATGACAAAAGAACAAGAGGCATTTCTCATAGAACGTTTTTAAACGTAGAAATTTTAATCACAACATTTTTTTTGTACATGTCGTTGTTTGCGAGAAAGAGTAGAAAACTCGATTGTGAGAAAAAAAAAATTCTCCTGGCCACAAAAGTTATTTAGCCAGCATAGAACTCATAAGATATCTTCTCTAACAAAGTATAAATTAAAAAAATGGCAGAAAATATGAAATGAAACCACCGCCATTTTAATAATTTAAAAACTTGTCTACATTTTCTAGCGGATTGCGAAAGAAGACACTAAACGCTATGAGGGTTAAAAAAATGAATATCTCAATTAGGTTAAAAGTTATAGAGCTTAAAATATTAGGGGTTTTCGAAAAACGAAGAACAACATTCAAATACGCATTACTTCTTAGAAATTTTTTTTTTTTTACAAATCGGAAAAATATGTATTATATATCTTAGAAATTATTGAGATCTTTGGAAAATCATTGAATTCTATGTAAAATTCGTTAAATCTATCAAAAATCTTTGGAAATCATTAAAATTTGTGTGCAATCTTTGAAATATATTTGAAACCTTCGTGAAATCTTTACGACATAATTGAAATATTTGTGAAATTATTGAAATCTTTGTTGAAAACTTTGGGAACCTATTTGTCTTCGTGGAATATTTCAAATTTATCCTAAATCTTTAAAATCTTTGGGAAATCATTGAAATCTTTTCAATCTATCCGAAATCTTTGAAATCTTTTGTGAAATCTTTAGAAAATCATTTACATCTTTGTGCACTCTTTGATATCTATCTGAGATATTTGTGAAATAATTGAAGTCTTTGTAAAATAATTAAAGCCTTTGTGAAATCTTTTAAATCTATCCGAAATATTTGTAAAATATTTGAAATCGTTGTAAAATCTTTAAAAAATGATTTAAATCTTTCTGAAATCTTTAAAAATATTTGAAATGTCTTTGAAATATAGGGTCACATTTGTAAAATTATTGAAATCTTTGGGATATCATTGAAGTCTGCATGAAATTTTTTGAAATCTATACGAAATCTTTGGATGTCATTAAAATCTGTGTGCCATCTTTGAAACCTATTTGAAATATTTGTGAAATTATTGAAATCTTTGTTAAAAACTTTGGAAAATCACTTAAGTCTTCGTGAAATCTTTCAAATCTATCCGAAATCTTTGAAATCTTTGGGAAATTATTGGAATGTCTGTTCAACCTTTGAAATCTATCTGAAATTTTGTGGTTTAATAGAAGTCTTTGTGAAATCTATTGAATCTTTCCGAAATCTTTGCAACATTTTTGCATTGTTTGGTAATATCTTTATGAAATCTTTGGAAAATCATTGAAATCTTTTAAATCTATCCAATATCTTTGAAATCTTTACGAAGTCTTTAGGAAATCAATTAAATCTTTTTGCACTCTTTGAAGTCTATCTGAAATATTCGTGAAATAATTAAAATCTTTGTGAAATTTTTTAAAACTATCTGCAATCATAGAAATCTTTAGTAAATCATTCAAATCTTTGTGCTATCTTTGAAATCTTTGTGAAATCTTTGGAAGTCTTTGAAAATCTTTGAAATATTTGTGAAATTATTGCAATATTTTGAAAATATTTGGTAATATTTGGTAATATTTGTGAAAATATTGTAATCTTTCTGAAAGCATTGACGTCTTTGTAAAATTTCTTTAGTCCATCCGAAATCGTTGTAAGATCTTCGAAATCTATCTGAAATCTTTGTGAAATTATAGAAGACTTTATGCAATATCTAAACTCTATCCGAAATCTTTGCAAGGTATTTGAAATCTTTCTGAAATCATTATGAAATCTTTGGAAAATCATGGCAATCTTTGTCAAATCTTTGTAAATTTTTTTTAATCTATCCGAAATCTGTGAAATCTTTGGGGAATCAATTACATCTTTGTGCACTCTTTTATATCTATTTGAAATAATTGTGAAATAATTCAAGTCTTTGTGAAATCGTTTAAATCTATTCGAAATCTTTGAAAAATACTTGAAGTCTTTGTAAAATCTTTTAAAAATGATTGAAACGTTTCAGAAATTTTTGAAAATGATTTAAATGTTTTTGAAATATTGGGTAATATTTGTGAAATTACTCAAATCTTTGGGAAATCATTGCAGTCTTTGTAAAGTTTTTTATATCCATCCGAAATCTTTGAAATCTTTTGAAATCTTTGGAAATATTTGCTTATATTTGTGAAATTATAGAAATCTCTGGGCAATGATTGAAGTCTTCATGAAGTCTTTAAAAACCATCAGAAATCTATTTGAAATCTTTGGAAAATCATTTAGATTTTTGTGAAATCTTTTGAAGTCTTTGGAAATCTTTGCGAAATATTCGAAATATTTGTGAAATTATTGCAATATGTTTGAAATATTTGGTCATATTTGTGAAATTATTGAAATCTTTGTGAAATTTTTTTAATGTATATGAAATTATAGTACGATCTTTGAAATCTATCTAAAATCTTTGTGAAATAATAGAAGTCTTTGAAATATTGGGTAATATTTGTGAAGTTATTAAAATAGTTGGGAAATCATTACAGTCTTTGTGAAGTTTTTTATATCGATCCGAAATATTTGGAATCATTGAAATGTTTGGAAATCTTTGCGAAATATTTGACATATTTGTGAAACTATTGCAATATTTTTGCAATATTTGGCAATATTTGTGAAATTATTGAAATCTTTGTGAAAGAATTGAAGTCTTTGTGAAATTTTTTAAATCTATCTGAAATTATGGTACAATCTTTGAAATCTATCTAAAATCTTTGTGCAATAATAGAAGTCTTTGAAGTATTCGGTAATATTTGTGAAATTATTAAAATCTTTAAGAAATCATTGCAGTCTTCGTGAAGTTTTTAATATCTATCAAAAATCTTTGGTATCTTTGAGAAATTTTTAAAATCTTTGGAAATATTTGGTAATGTTTGTGAAATCACTGAAATCTCTAGCAATCATTGAAGTCTTTATGAAGTCTTTTAAAACTACCCAACATCTTAGAAATCTTTAGAAAATCATTCAAATCTATGTGCTATCTCTGAAATCCTTTTAAAATCTTTGGGAAATAATTTAAATCTTTGTGAAATCTTTCTGAAATTTTGGGAAGTCTTTGGAAATCTTTACGAAATATTTGAAATATTTGTGAAATTATTGCAATACTTTAGAAATATTTGGTAACATTTGTAAAATTATTGAAATCTTTGTGAAAGCAATGCAGTCTTTGTGATTTTTTATTAGTTTATCCGAAATCTTTGTACAATCTTTGAAATCTATTTAAAATCTTTGTGAAATAATGGAAGTCTTTGTGAAATCTTTTAAATCTATTTCAAATATTTGTACAATTTTTGAAATATTTCTAAAATCCTTGTGAAATAATATGAGTGTTCGTGAAATATTTTAACTCTATCCGAAATCTTTGCGAAGTATTTGAAATCTTTGTGAAATCATTATGAAATCTTAAGAAAATCATGGCAATATTTATCAAATCTTTGTAATTTTTATTAATCTATCCGATATCTCTGAAATATTTGTGAAATATTTGGAAAATCAATGAAATCTTCGTGAAAGCATTGAAGTCTTTGTGAAACTTTCTTAATCTATCTGAAATATTTGTAAAATTTTTGAAATCTATCTGAAATCTTTGTGAAATAATAGAAGTCGTTGTGAAATATTTTAACTCTATCCGAAATCTTTGCGAAGTATTTGAAATCTTAGTGAAATCATAATGAAATCTTTAGAAAATCATGGCAATCTTTGGCAAATCTTGTACATATCTATATATATCTTTACATATCTTTACATATCTTTATATCTTTACATATCTTACATATCTTTACATATATACATATCATATATCTTTGTACATTTTTTTTAATCTATCCGAAATCTTTGAAATCTTTGTGAAATCTTTGGGAAATCAATAAAATCTTTTTGCACTCTTTGATATCTATCTGAAATATTTGTGGAATAATTAAAGTCTTTGTGAAATCTCCGTGAAATCTTTTAAAAATCATTTAAATCTTTCAGAAATATTTGAAAATATTTGAAATATTTTTGAAATATGTGGTATTATTTGTGAAATTATTGAAGTCTTTGGGAAATCATTGAAGCCTTTGTGAAGTCTTTTAAAATTATCTGAAATTTTAGAAATCTTTAACAAATCATTCAAATTTTTGTGCTATCTTTGAAATCTTTGTGAAATCTTTGGAAGTCTTTCAGAAATATTTGAAATATTTGTGAAATTATTGCAATATTTTGGAAATATTTGATAATATTCGTGAAATTATTGAAATCTTTATGAAAGCATTAAAATATTTGTTTAATTATAGAAGTATTTGTGAAATATTTTAACTCTATCTGAATTCTTTCCGAAGTTTTGAAATTCTTGTGAAATCTTTCAAAAATCATTTGAATTTTTCTGAAATCTTTGAAAATATGTGAAACATTTTCAAAATATATGGTAATATTTGTGAAATTATTGAAATCTCTAAGCAATAATTCAAGTCTTTGTAAAGTCTTTTAAAACTATCGGAAATCTTAGAAATCCTAAGAAAATCATTAAAATCTTCTTGCTATATTTGAAATATTTAAAAATCTTTGCAAAACATTTGAAATATTTGTGAAATTATTGCAATATTTTGAAAATATTTGGTAATGTTTCTGAAATTATTGAAATTCTTGGGAAATCATTAAAGTCTTCGTGAAGTATTTAAACTTTTCGAAATCTTAGAAATCTTTGGGAAATCATTCAAATCTTTGTGAAATCTTTTAAATCTATCTGAAATCTTTGGGGAATCATTCAAATTTTTGTGAAATCTTTTAAATCTATCCGAAATCTTTGGGAAATCGTTTATATCTTTGTAAAATCTTTGAAAGTCTTTGGAAATCTGTGCCAAATATTTGTGAAATAACTGTAATATTTTTGAAATATTTGTGAAATTATTGAAATCTTTGTACAATCTTTGAAATCTATGCAAAATCTTCGTGAAATAATAGAAGTTTTCGTGAAATATTTTAACTCTATCCGAAATCTTTGCGAAATATTTGAAATCTTTGTGAAATCATTATGAAATCTTTGAAAAATCATGGCAATCTTTGTAAAATCTTTGAATTTTTTAATCTGTTCGAAATATTTGAAATCTTAATGAAATCTTTGGGAAATCAATGAAATCTTTGTGCACTCTTTGATATCTATCTGTAATATTTGTGAAATAATTGAAGTCTTTGTGAAATAATTGAAGTCTTTGTGAAATATTTTAAATCTAATCGAAATGTTTGCAAAATATTTGAAATTTTTGTGAAATCTTCAAAAAATCATTGGAATGCATCTCAAATGTTTGAAAATATTTGAAATGTTTTTGAAATATTGGGTAATATTTGTAAAATGATTGAAATCTTTGGGAAATCATTGAAGTTTTTGTGAAGTCTTTTGAAACTATCTGAAATCTTAGAAATCTTTAGGAAATCATTCAAATGTTTGTGCTATTTTGAAATCTTTGTGAAATCTTTGGAAATCTTTGCGAAATATTTGAAAAAGTTGTGAAATTATTGCAGTATTTTAGAAATATTTCGTAATATTTGTGAGATTATTGAAATATTTGTGAAAGCATTGACGTCTTTCTGAATTTTTTTCAATCTATCTGAAATCTTTGTACAATCTTTGAAATCTATCTAAAATCGGTGTGAAATGTTTTAACTCCATCTGAAATCTTTGCCAAGTTTTGAAATGGTAATATTTGTGAAATAATTGAAATCTTTGGGAAATCATTAAAGTCTTTGTACAATCTTTGATATCTATCTAAAATCTTTGTGAAATAATAGAAGTATTTGTGAAATATTTTGACTCTATCCGAAATCTTTGCGAAGTATTTGAAATCTTTGTGAAATATTTTTAAAGTGATTGAAATCTTTCAGAAATCTTTGAAAATATTTGAAATGTTTTTGAAATATTGGTTAATATTTGTGAAATTATTGAAATCATTGAGAAATCATTGAAGTTTCTGTGAAGTCTTTTATATCTATCCGAAATCTTTGAGAAATAATTGAAATCTGAAATATTTGAAATGCTTTGGAAATATTTGGTAATATTTGTGAAATTATTGAAATCTCTCAGCAATCATTGAAGTCTTTGTGAAGTCTTTTAAAATTATCCGAAATCTTAGACATCTCTAGGAAATGATTCAAATCTTTGTGCTATCTTTGAAATCTTTGTGAAATCTTTGGAAGTATTTGAAAATCTTTACGAAATATGTGAAATATTTTTGAAATTATTGCAATATTTTTGAAATATTTGGTAATATTTGAGAAATTATTGAAATCTTTGTGCAAGCATTGAAGATTTTGTGATTTTTTTTCAATTTATCCGAAATCTTGGTACAATCTTTTTTTGCGAAGTTTTAAAATCGTAATATTTGTGAAATAACTGAAATCTTTGGGAAATCATTGAAGTCTTTGTGAAGTCTTTTATGTCTTTCCGAAATCTTTTAAATCTTTGAGAAATCATTGAAATCTTTGGTTACATTTGAAATACTTTGGAAATATGTGGTAATATTTGTGAAATTATTGAAATGTTTGGGCAATAATTGAAGTCTTTGTGAAGTCGTTTAAAACTATCTGAAATCATAGAAATCTTTATAAAATCATTCAAATCTTTGTGCTGTCTTTGATATCTACTTGAAATCTTTGTGAAATCTTTGTCGAACTCTTCAGAAATCTTTGTGAAATATTGGGTCATATTTGTGAAATTACTGAAATCTTTGTGAAAGCATTGCAGTCTTTGTGTATTTTTTTTAATTTATCTGAAATCTTTGTACAATCTTTTAAATCTATCTAAAATCTTTGTAAAATAATAAAAGTCTTTGTGAAATGTTTTAACTCTATCCGAACTCTTTGCGAAGTATTTAAAATCTTTGTGAAATTATTATTAAAGCTGTGGAAAATCATGGTAATCTTTGTTAAATCTTTGTAATTTTTTTTAATCCATCAAAAATCGTTGAAATCTTTGTAAAAATCTTTGGGAAATCAATGAAATCCTTTTGCACTCTTTGATATCTATCTGAAATATTTGTGAAATAATTAAAGTTTTTGTGAAATCTTCTAAATCCATCCGAAATCTTTGCAAAATATTTGAAATCTTTGTGAAATCTTTTAGAAATTATTGAAATCCATCTGAAATGTTTACAAATATTTGAAATATTTTTGAAATATTGGGTAATATTTGTGAAACTATTGAAATATTTGGGAAATCATTGAAGTCTTCATGAAGTCTTTCAAATCTATCCGAAATCTTTGAAATCTTTGAGAAATCATTGCAATCTTTGGAAATATTTGAAATACTTTAGAAATATTCGAAATACTTTGAAAACATTTGAATTACTTTGTAAAAAATATTTTAACTCTATCCGAAATCGTTGCGAAGTATTTAAAATCTTTGTAAAATCATGATGAAATCTTTAGAAAATCATGGCAAATCTTTGTCAAATCTTTATAACTTTTATTTTTTTAATTCATTCGAAATTTTTGAAATCTTTTGGAAATTAATGAAATCTTTTTGCACCCTTTGATATATATCTGAAATATTTGTGCAATAATTATAGTCTTTCTGAAATCTTTGCAAAATATTTCAAATATTTGTGAAATCTTTTAAAAATTATTGAAATCTTTCAGAAATCTTTGAATATATTTGAAATACTTTGGAAATATTTGGTAATATTTGTGAAATTATTGAAATCGTTGTGAAAGCATTGAAGTCTTTGTGAAATATTTTTAATCTATCCAAAATCTCTGTACAATCTTTGAAATCTATCTAAAATCTTTGTGAAATAATAGAAGTCTTTGTGAAATATTCTAGCTCTATTTGAAATCTTTGTTACATCTTTGGGAACTTAATGAAATCTTTTTGGACTCTTTGATATCTATCTTAACTATTTGTGAAATAATTGAAGTATTCGTGAAATCTTTTTAATCTATCCGAAATCTTTACGAAATATTTGAAATCTTTGTGAAATCTTTTGAAAATCATTGAAATCTTTTTGAAATCTTTGAGAATACTTAAAATGCTTTTGAAATATTTGGTAATATTTGTGAAATTATTGAAATCTTTGGCAAATCATTGCAGTCTTTGTGAAGTTTTTTATATATATCCGAAATCATTGAAAACTTTGAGAAATAATTGAAATTTTTGGAAATATTTGTGAAATTATTTAAATCTCTGGGCAATGATTTAAGTCTTTAAAAAATCTTTTAAAACTATCCGAAATCTTAGAAATCTTCATGAAATCATTCAAATCTTTGTGCTGTCTTTGATATCTATTTGAAATCTTTGGAAAATCATTTTAATCTTTGTGAAATCTTTCAAATCTATCTGAAATCTTTGAAATTTTTGAGAAATCATTCAAATATTTGTTCAACTTTTGAAATCTACCTGAAATCTTTGTGGATTTGCAGAAGTCTTTGTGAAATCTATTGAATCTATCCGAAATCTTTGCAAAATATTTGAAATATTTGTGAAATCTGTTAAAAATTATTGAAATCTTTCTGAAATTTTTGAAAATATTTGAAATGTTATTGAAATATTGAGTAATATTTGTAAAATTATTGAAATCTCTGGAAATCATTGAAGTCTTTGTGAAGTCTTTTAAAACTATGCGAAATCTTAGAAATCTTTGGGAAATCATTCAAATCTTTTTGCTATCTTTGAAATCAATTTGAAATCTTTGGGAAATCATTTAAATCTTTGGAAGACTTTGGAAATCTTTTCGAAATATTTGGAATATTTGTGAAATTATTGCAATATTTTTGAAATATTTGGTAATATTTGTGAAATTATTGAAATCTTTGTGAAAGCTTTGAAGTCTTTGTGAAATATTTTTAATCTATCCGAAATCTGTGTACAATCTTTGAAATCTATCTAAAATCTTTGTGAAACAATGGAAGTCTTTGTGAAATATTTTCACTCTGTCCAAAATCCTTGCGATGTATTTGAAATCTTTGAGAAATCATTATGAAATCTTTGGAAAATCATGGCAATCTTTCTCAAATCTAGATACATTTTTTTTTAATCCATGCGAAATCTTTGCGAAGCCTGTGAAATCTTTGGGAAATTAATGAAATCTTTATGCCGTCTTCGAAATATTTGTGAAATCTTTGGCGAATTTAAACCATTTTTAAAATTTCAAGAAATGTAAAGTCTTAAAAAAATGCGAGATTACTTCAACTTCCATTTATATCAGGCGGTAGCGCTCCGAGTTTGTAAGCGGAAAGTCTGGGTTCGATTCTTGCTGCTGGTATTTTTTTTCACTTGATCACTGAATTCATTTGAATTAAGCCAAAATATTCCTTTTTGACCATTTTTTTAAACGAAATTTTTTGGATTTTTTAATCTTTGTTACTTCTGAAGCTAATATTTCAAGAACGTTTTTTTACAAAGTATCACTTGTGACTCTTATTTCAAAACATAGATATTAAAGTAATGAAACAAAATGTCTTTTATGCATATTCCACTTTTATATAATTTTATTTTATTATTTCCTTAGACTTAAATATTTATTTTATCCCTATTATACAATTTTTATATATTTTATTTTTATCTCAGATGGAAGTAATAAGAACCAAAATATAAATATTTAATTGAATGAAAGAAGAGAATCTTTATTGAAAAAAAGTTTGCTGGAAATAAAAGTAATAAAATTTAAAAGGAAACAAACGTTTTTTTTAGAGAAAAAATTGTTATAAATAAATATTTTATTGATTTGAATAAATTTAATAATAAGTTGCAAGAAAAAAAGTTTTTCAACGAAAAAAGAAATTAGAAAAAAATGCTGGCAGCAGGAATCGATCTCGGACTTTACGGTTACAAACTCCAAGCACTACCGCCCGATAAAGCGTATAAAGTATAATCAAATAAATTAAATACAATATTCAATAAGAGAGAAGTTCAATTACAAAAAGAATTAGGAAAATATATGTATGGATAAAATTATGATGTAGAAGTAAAGTAATAATAGTTTATCAAATATATGCTGACTTTACAAAATCATAATCTACATGAATTAGGTCAAAGGTCATTTACATGAGATTAAACATGATTATTTTTTCAGAAAATAGCTGACTGGCATGAAATCGTCTTACGAGGAGTAATTACGTCATAATCGATTGTCAAGGCCTATGTTTTTATTCGAAAACTTTTCACAACATTTCATAAGATTTCCAAAAATTCGCAAACAACAATCGAAAGTTTTTTAATTATGCCGGATTAGTAAAAATTAAGAAAAATTCGAATAATTTTAAAACATATTTGAAAGTTTTGAAAAACTTTCAACATCAATTTAAAATTTGGAAATATTGATTAAAAATTAAAACAAAATATATATTTTTGAAGATTTTCGAATGAAATCTCAAAGCTTCTCTAGTATTTTCGGAAGGATTAAAAATAATACCAAATTTTTCTTAAGATTCCTGTGAAAATTTAGAATGATTTTTTGTATTCAAAAGAGAATGTTCAAGAATATGTCAAAACCATTTTTAGTCTAATATTTACAAAAAATATTGATTCATTCTTCAACTTTAAGCATTGAAAATGAGCTTTTATTTTATACGTGTAAATTATTGTGCATTTGATTAAATAATTTGTAAGTAAAAATTTTTTTAAGCTTGAATACTCAATGTTTAAAATTCAAAATAGTTCCGCTCTAAGTGCTTTAATTTTCAGTTCAGTTTTGATTTTGTTATTTTCGTGAATAATAGTTTAAATATTAAAAAAACAACATTTTTTTACACTATGATATTTGTTTGGCTAGTATTAACAAAGTTGTTAAACATCTGATAGTTTTCAACTCATAAAAATATATAAGATAAAATGTCGAATTCTGAAATCGAGGAAAAAAATAAAAAGTTGAAAGTTTTTAAAATAGTAATTTTTTATAATAATTTGTTTCTTGCTTATTTAGAAGAATACTTTGAATAATTTAGGGGTCTCTTCTAAAAAGAATGCAGTAGAAATACAAAAAAATATCAAGAGACAACCAATCAAATGAGTCGTTATTTTTCAAATAAATTATTCGTTAAATTTCAAATATAACCATTTTTTAACAATATTGTTCACCTTTTCTTTAAATCTCGGATTCTGGTATGCATTACAACTATTTTAGAACCAAAAAGAGAGAAATCGCTAGACACGTTCTCAAAAATTAATTTTTTTATTAACAAAAAAATGAGAAACTCCCTTTAAAATTCTATAAAGCTCTATAGATCTGTAAAAAGTGTTAAAAAAAAATACATTTTTCCAAACAAGTTCTGTTAAATTAATAGAACATTTGGAATGAAGAAGAAATTAGTCAGTAATTTTTTTCGTTATAAGTTAAAAATTATCCCTTTAATTATATATTTGTATAGATAAGAGATGTTCATAAATAATTATTGCTTTAATCAACTATTGGAAAATGAAGATTCTGCTAGTAAACTCAGGTTAATTGAAAATAAAATTAATTAACATTCAAATTAAATAATAAAATTATGAAATATGAAAATCTGTCTACAGTTCGATATTTTTATGATACAAATACAAATTAGAAGACAAAAACAAAAAATATTTTTTATCTTCATTGTTATTCATTAAAATAAAAATTAAAAGTTTCCTTAAATAATTTAATATTCCTGGAAAATACATATTAAGAAATATCATTGTTTAGGCGTACATAGTTTAGAGGCGTAGTGTTTTATTATTTGAAAAATACTAAATTATTCAAAAAAAATTCTTTTAAATTTATCATTTTACATCAGTTTTTACTAGAATGAAAATCAGTGAAATTTCACTAATTACTAGTGGCCTATATATTTTTCGCCTGAACAGCTTTGTCTCCTGAAAGCTTTTCAAACAAATTTTGAATTTCAATTTTAAAATTAACATATTCTTATAGGAAATTTAATTTCCCATCTCTAACAAACTAGTTTAGTTTTCAATCAAGAAAGTAGAATTTTAAATCAAATAGTTGAATTTTCAACTAAAGAAAAGAAAATGAATTTTCAACCAGTTGCATTCAACTAAAAAAGAGAAATTGTTAACCATATAGTTGAATCCTCAACGAAAAAGATGAATTTTCAACAAACAAAATTAATTTCCAACAAAATACATCAATTTTGTACTAAATAATTTAATTTTCAACACATGAAGGATACATTCAAGCAAAAATTATACAGTTGCATTTAGAAAAAAATCGTAAGATGTTAAATTTCCAACAAAGAGGCGAATTTAAAAAAAATTAATATTTAATCAAGTAGTTCAATTTTCAATCAACTAGTTTGAATAAATTTTCCACCCCAAAATATGATTCTTCCACAAAAAAGTGAATTTTTTGCCAAATAGTCAAATTTTCTTGAAGTTTGTTTAATTTTTAACCAAATAGTTGAATTTTCAACCAAAAATATGAATTTTCAACTAAAAACATGAATTTTTCATTAAATAGTTGAATTTTGTACCAAATAATTAAATTTTCAACTTATAGAGGATAAAGTTAAAAAAATTGGAATAGTTAAATTTTCAAGAAAAACAATTTGTAATAAAAAAAGCTAATTTTCAAGAAAAGAGTTAAATTTCCAAGCAAAGAGATAAATCTTTGGAAAAAATTAATTATTATTAACAAATTAGTTCAAATTTGAGCCCAATAGTTACATTTTTAAGCCAAGCAGTTGAATGTTTCATCAAATTATTAGCAAAAAAGACGAACGCTCAAGAAAATACATCAATATTCAATAAAATTGTTAAATATAGAAGTCAAACAGATGAATTATATACAAAAAAGTTAAATTTTCGAACCAAATATATTATTTTTCAACCAGGATTTCACGTTTCTGCCAAACGGTTTATTTTTCTACCAAATTATTGTATTTTTGAGCCACGAAGACGCATTTTGTCTACAAAACATTAAAAATTTCAACTAAAGCGATGAATCTTCAATAAAAAAATGAAATAGTTAAATCCTTAGACAAAACAGATTAATTTTGAAACTATCAGTTGCATTTTTCACCGAAAAAGATTAATTTTCAATCAGAAGGTTTAAGTTTTCACCGAAAAAGCCAAATTTACAAAAAAAATATATTAAATTCTCAACCAAATAGTTGAATTTTTAACTAAAAAGTATCAATTTTCAAATAAAAATATCAGTTTTAAAGCAAAAATGGAAAAGTTACATTTTTAGTGAAATTTTCAATGAAGCAGATCAATTTTTAAGTAAAATGATGAATCTTCAACGAAAAAAGAATTTTCAACAGAAGAGTTGAACATTCAACCTGACAGATGATTTTGTAACCTGAAGGATTAATTTTCTGAAAATGGAATTGTTTAATTTTCAACTGGAGAGATGAATCGTCAACCAAAAAAATGAATTTAAAAAAAAAGTTGTATTTTCTTGTTGGCTTCTGTTAATTCAATTTGCATTTAGGCAAAAAAAATAATTTCTTGAAAAAAAAGATATCCATAGTGGAAAGAGCGTGAATTCTGAAATATTAAATTGATTTTTAAACTTCTAAAATTAATATTTAGTTTAGAAATTTGTAATATCCTTTGAAATTCCATAAAAATCCTTTGACAATAGTTATAGTTGTCAATTGTTGCATTTTTAAACAAAAATATTAATTTTCAAACATACAGTTAATTTTCAACAAAATATTTCAATTTTCTACCAAATTGTTGAGTTTTTAAGCCACGAAAACTTCTACCGAAACACGTGATATGTTATATTCCAACAAAAAAAGATTTTAATTTGAAGTAAAGAACAGTTGAATTCAACCAAAAAAAGACGAATCCTCAACAAAATGGTTGAATCCTCAACCAAAACAGATTAATTTTAAACCAAACAATTGCATTTTTAACCAAAAAGGATCCATTTTTAACCAAGAAGATACATTTTCTACAAAAAATACAAGTTTTCAATAAAATATATGAATTTTCAATCAAATATGTAGTAACATTTTTAGTTTAATAAATTGATCCTCAACTTGAAGAAAAAACAAATTTTCAACCAACGAGATGGATTTTCAACTGAAATGATGAATCTTAGAAAAAATTCATTTTCAATGAAGGAGTTCCATATTTAACTGGAAAAGACGAATTTTTAACTAAATAGATGAATCGTGAATTAATATGATAAGTTTTCAACATACAAGATTAATTTTTCAACCAAAGAGATGAATTTTAACAAAATATATGAATTTTCCACCAAATTGTTGAATTTTCAAGTCATAAAGGATAAATCCACTACCGCCAATGGAATTTTTAAATTTTCGAAGAAATAAAATAATTTTTAACAAAAACAAAACAAGGAATTATCAACAAAAAAGTCAAATTTTGATGAGAGAGGTGAATGCTGAAAAAATGGATTTTAAACGTAACAGTTTAACTTTCAAGTAGTTAAATTTTCAACCAAAAAGGATTAATTTTTAATCACGTAGTAACATTTTCCCAAAAAAGATGAATTTTGCACAAAAAAATTATTGTTTACCAAAAAAGACGATTTTTTGACAATACGTATAAATATTTAATGAAATTGTTGAATTTTGAAGAAAAACAGATGAATTATTTACAAATTATTGAATTTTCAAGCTATAAGGACGAAATTGCTGCGAAACAGTTATATTTTATAATCTTAAACGATGAATCTTCAAAAAAATTATTTTGTAAAATGTAGTTTAGGTCTAAACCAAATAGTTGCTTTTTACACAAAAAAGATGTATTCTCCACGAAACATGTAATGCATTATATTTGAACATAAAAAAGATTTTAATTTGATATAAAAAAACAGTTAAGTTCAACAAAAAAAACAGACAATTTCGCAATAAAATTAGTTGAATCCTAAACCAAAACAGATTTATTTTGCACCAAACAGTTGCATTTTTAACCGAAAAAGATAAATTTACAACACAATACATGAATTAGAAACAATAAATGAAGAAGTTACATTTGTAGTTAAAAAAATTAATTCGCAACAAAAAAAAACAACTAATTTTCAAAAAAATAGTGAAATTTTCAACCAAGAAGATGAATTTTTAATTAAAGTGATGAATCTTCAAAAAAAAAAATGAATTTTCAACCAAAAAGTTCAACATTCAACCTAAACGATGATGTTTTAACCAAGAAGATGAATTTTATCAAAATGGAATCATTCAATTTTCGACCAAAGAGATGAATCGTCAATCAAAAAAATGAATTTTCAAGAAATTAGTTCAATTTTCAGCCAAGTAGTATAAAATTGAAATTATTGTTCTTCAATGAAAATTTAACTATTCCTTTTTCAGTTAAAAAATTATCTTTTTTAGACTAAAAATTCAACTATTTAGTTTGATATTTCCTCTTTTTGGGGTAGAAAATTAATTTTCTTGGTTGAAAATTCAACTATTTGACTAAAAATGTATGCATTTTGTTAAAAATTCGTCTTTTTTGGTAGAAAATTAAATTTTTAAATTTTTTCTAACTATTTTGTTGAAAGTCAATCTACTTCCTTGAAAATTAATTTTTTGGATTGAAGATTAATAATTTTAGTAAAAAATTGATCACTTTGGTTAAAAATTGAACTACTTCGTTAAAGCTTCCCTTTTTTTTGAATAAAAGTTAATTGTTTTAACTGAAAATTTAATTATTTTGTTTCATTTTCGGTTAAAAAATTATTTTTTTTAGTACAGCAATTCAACTATTTGATGGAAAATTTATGTCGTTTGCTGCAAATTTGTCTTTTTTTGTAGAAGAATAATCTTCTTGGTTGAAAATTCAACTTTTTGTTTGTAAATTTATGTATTTTGTTGAAAAATTCTTTTGTGGGCAAACAACTCATTTATTAACACCAAATATAACTATTTAATTGAAAATGAACTTTTTTGTTGAAACTGCATATTTTTGGGTTGAAAATTAAACAGTTTTCCATAAAAAATCTCTTGTTGTCTTGGAAATTCAATAATTTGGTAAAAAATTCATCTATTTTGCAGTCTTTTCTGGTGAAAAATTAATCTTCTTGGTTGAAAATTTATCTTTTTGGTTTAAAATGTAGTTATTAGATTTTAAATTCTACTATTTCGTAGGAAGCTTGTCTTTTTATCTTAAAAATTCCCAAATTTGGTTCTTTTCAATTTATATCTTTCATAGTAGAAAATTAATATTCTTGGTTAAAAAGTCATCTTTTTTACTCAAAATTTCTACATTTTGGATAAAAAGTTTTTTTTCTTAAGTGACTGAAGAATTCTTCTTTGTTCAGAATTTAAGTATTTCGTTTAAAATTCTTCTTTTTGCTTACTCATAGAGGAAGCTTTGTATTGGTAACATTTTCAAGATTTTTTAAATTCATTAAATTAAAACTTCCTCAATTTAATAATCTTTGATACAATGTTTTAAGCAATTGTCCGGGTGTGTGTGTGTGGATGTCACACTTTTTTGTGTACAAGATAACCTGAAAAAGATTGCAGAAAAATTGATGAAATTTGGAGAACTTATTTTCACAACTAATATCTTGAAACTGACTGAAGGATTTCCAAAAATATTCATTGAATTTTTCTTAGCACTTAATGATATTTGAATAATCGGGTGTTTATAGCATAACTTTTTGCATTAACATAATTTAAAGTTTATACAAGAATATAAAAGATTCATTGGTTCGAAACGAAACGATTGACCTATAATATCAATACATTTTATAAAAAAAGTAGGGAAGTTACGGTAATTTATATATTTTGAAAATTGTTTTTTTTTTTATAGTAAAACTTTCTCCATTACCATAATTCGAAGTTGAAACAACAACATAAAAGATTCCTTGGTTCAAGAGGAATTCATTAAGAAATAATATTGATATCTTTTATTGAAGAGTAAGGAAGTTATGGCAATGCATAATATTTGAAAATTCGGTTTTTTATGGCATACCTTTTTTCAATAATGTAATTCAAAGTTAATACAAGAACATAAAAGATTCCTTGGATCGAAACAAATCGATTGACATACAATATGGATATCTTCTATTGAAGAGTAAGGAAGCTATGGCAATGCATAATATTTGAAAATACAGTTTTTTAGAGTCAAACTTTTTCCATTAACATAATTCAGAGTTGAAACAAGAACATAAAAGATTTCTTGGTTCAAGACGAATCGATTGACCTACAATATGGATATCTTTTATTGAAGAGTGAGAAAGCTATAGTAATGCATAATATTTGAAAATACAGTTTTTTATAGTGAAACTTTTTCCATTAACACAATTCAAAATTGATACAAGAAAATAATAGATTCCTTAGTACAAGAAAAATCGATTGACCTATAATATTGATATCTTTTAATAAAGAGTAAGGAAGCTATGGTAATCCATAATATTTGAAAATACGGGTTTTTATAGTGAAACTTTTTCCATTAACATAATTCAAACTTGATACAAGAACATAAAAGATTCATTGGGTCAAAACGAATCGATTGACCTATAATATCAATAAATTTTATGAAAAAGTAGGGAAGTTATGGTAATTTATATATTTTGAAATTAGTTTTTTTTTTATAGTAAAACTTTTTCATTTAACATAATTCAAAGTTGATACAAGAACATGAAAGATTCCTTGGCTCAAGACGAATCGATTCACCTACAATACTGATATCTTTTATTGAAGAGTAAGGAATGTATGGTAATGCATAATATTTGAAAATTCGGGGTTTTATAGCATAACTTTTTCCATTGACATAATTCAAAGTTGATACAAGAACATAAAAGATTCATTGGATCGAAACGAACCGATTGACCCGATATATCAATACATTTCATGAAAAAGTAGGGAAGTTATGTGATTTATATATTTTGAAAATCGGGTTAATATAGTAAAACTTTTCCATTAACATAATTCAAAGTTGAAACACGAACATAGAAGATTCCTTGGTTCAAGACAAATCGGTTGACCTATAATCATCTTTCATTGAAGATTAACGAAGCATGGTAATGCATAATATTTGAAAATTCGGTTTTCTATACTAAAACTTTTTCCATTAACGAAATTCACAGTTGATACAAATCGATTGACATATAATATTGACATCTTTTATTGAAGATTAAGGAAGCTATGGCAATGCATAATGTTTAAAAATACGGTTTTTTATAGTGAAACTTTTTTCACTGACATAATTCGAAGTTGATGCAACAATAAAAAAGATTTCTTGCTCAGAGACGAATCGATTGACCTATAATATTAATACATTTTATCGGAGAGTAAGAAAGTTATGGTCATTCATATTATATTAAAAATCTATTTTTATAGTAAAATTTTTCTCATTCTCACAATTTAAAGTTGATGTGAGAATAGAACAGATGTGTCGATTCGAGACGAATCGATTGACTTATAATATTGATACATTCTATTGAACAGTAAGTAAACTTTGGTAATGCATAATATTTGAAAAAACGGTTTTTATAGTGTCATTTTTTTCATTAACATAATTCAAAATTGGTTTTGAATTTTTGTTAAAAATTCATCTTTTTTTCGTTAAATTCCACTGTTTTTTAGTTAAAAAGCTAAATAATTTTTGTTTAAGAATTCAAAAATATGGTGAGATAGAATTTCACCCTTCCCTTTTCCAGCTCGAAAAATTAACATTTTAAATACAAAATTTGATTTATCTGATTTCTCATTGTATTTAAAAATTTCTTTGTATTATTTTGTGTTTTTTGTAAATTTCTATTTTTAAATTAAACGAAATGAAAACTTTAGTTTGTCTATTATTTGAAAAACCATAAATGCTTCCTCTTCACTGCTAGTTTGGTCTAATTCTGTGTCTGACATACAAATTTTTTAATTTTAAATTTGGTGTCTTGAATCTCGGGTGGGGGGGGGGGGCTTCAATCACCCAGCCTGAATCCTCCCTTGTTCCGTGAACTGTGCGAAATCAAATAAACGATCTAATAACTGCAGATACGGGTGGATTGTTTCGGTTCCGGGTTTATAGTTTGGCCGAAGCTTTCCTCAGGGGTGTGATTTCAAAACGTGCTTCTGTACTAGGTAAGCTAATATCGGCATCACTGAGATACCAACTGAGCAATATTTTTATTATTTTATTATTTTTCTGTAGGATTATTTATATCTTAAATTGTAAATAAGAAACGATTTCTTTTACTAAAAATACTTAAAGTATCAAAAAAGAATAAATATCATTTTTAGCAAATATCTTTCAATAAATTTGTAATGAACTAAAATTTAAAGTTTACAGATTACTTTGGGCAAGTAATTTTTTGAAGAGCAAGAAAAAATCGGTCTTAGTCCGGATTTCAAACCGGAATATCTGGCACTCAACGCTTCACTTGTGTATAGTGGTGTTGCTGGTTCAAATCCTGGCTGGGGCAGAATTTTTTTGTTTCTCGAAAAATTATTTATCCAAAGTAATGGCTAATCATCGAATTTTAATTAATTAAAAACTCTTACGCTAACATCCTTTAAGAACGGAAATAACATGTTTAAAATTTTTTTTAGATAAAACTCTATAAAAGAGGTTATATTATGGCATTTGAGTAAAAGTAGAAGAGAAGCGCCAGACCCAACAAGAGCGTGCCCTAGGCACGCTCAAACTTGCGGGCTTCCCAATTTTGAATGATTTCAGGTTATGTAAGCGTTTTACACCGGAAATGGGCATTTTTAATAAAAAATTATTAGATTTCAAAGAATACAAGCTTCTCAGTAATTAACGCTTATCGGGTTTGTTAGCGTTCTTTATAAATAATGGACATTTTTAAATAAAAATCTTGGTGCAATTTTAGGTTATGTTACCATTTTACTTCGAAAAATTGATATTTTAAATAATAGTATATTGCATGGCTAGAGATTCGGATCCACACAAAAAAATTGGTTTCAAGAAAAATAATAATTAGAGGTGGCTTAAGCCCCATCAATTTCAACACGTATTTCCCATAAGAAAAAAACACGTTTTTGTAAATTTTATTCAGAATCGTCAATATTTGCTGAGTCAAGATGAAACTAAACATTTCTAATTAAAATCAGCCATATAATATGAATAAAATATTACTTTTTAAATCTCATCCCCATGAGTAGGCTTTATAGGGTCCCAAAAAAGCCCCATAAGTGAAAAAATTGGTTTTGCGAGATTTTGGCGCTGATGATAATTTTTTGCGGTTTTTTAAATACAAATTGTTTTTAATACATGAAATACTACATTATACTGATAATTAGAAATTTATATAAATTGTTTAAACAATTTATTATTGGTTTAGCAATTTTCTCTTAGAATAGAGTTAGAAAGTGGCGCTTTTTAAAAACATTTTCCACTTTTTGTCCAATATTCAATAAGATTGAGGTAATAATTAATATTAACGAAAATAATTTTTAAACAATTTATAGTTATTGCTAATAATATTCTCTTAGAATAATGCTATAAAATAGCAGTTTTTTTTTTAATTTTAGACTTTTTGTACAATTTTCAATTAGAGTAATGTCAATAATTAATTTGAGTAATTGAAATTAATTGTTTAAACAATTGCCTATTATGTTTGATAATATTCGATTGGAATAATGCTAGAAAGTTGTGTTTTTTTCTGAAATTTGTAACTTTGTACTAATTTTTAGGTAGTGAAGTAATAAATAATGCAAGTTAACAAAAATTAATTTTCTACCAGAAAAAACGAATTTTCCAAAAAAATTCGATACATTCTAAACTAAATAGTTTGAACAATGGGTGTGATGTTAGTCCAAATTATATTTGAATAATTTTCATTTCATATTTGTTTCGTTTAGAAATTTTTCAATAATTAATTGAAATTTTATATTAAAAAGATCAATTTTAACGAAAAATTTTATAGTTAGATTTTCATTAAGGAGAATTATTTTTGAATAAAAAACACGAATTTTCTACAATACAATTCAATTTTCAGTTTAAAAAAATTACTTTTTAATTTAAAAATACGAATTAATAAGTAAAATTATGAATCTTCAACCAAAAAAATTAACTTTGAGGAAAGTAGTTCTCAACTTTCAACCAAGGAGTTGAATTTTCCACCTAAAAAAATGAACTTTCAACGAAACATGGAATAGTTGATATTTCATTAAAAAAGGTTTATAATAAAATAAACAACAGTTGGATTTTACTAAAAAAAAACAATTTTTAAGAAAATACCAAATTGTTGAATTTTCAAGCCAAAATGGCTAAGTTTGTACAAAACAGTTCAATTGTCTACGAAAAAGTTAATTTTTAACATAAAAATTTGATTTACGGTAAAAAATATGAATTTTCAACAAAATATATGAATTTTTAACCAAATAGTTCAAGTTTCTATCGAATTGTTAAATGTGCAAGCCTAAAATACTATTTTTTTTACAAAACATTTGAATTTGTAACAAAAAAGTTAATATTAAACCGAAATAGATTAATTGTTAGCCAGACAGTTGCATTTTTAACCAAAAAAGGTGCAATTTTTACAGAAAGATGAATTTTCAAATAAAAAAAATAAATGTTCAAAGAAAATAGTTCAATTTTGTACCACAAAAAATTTGTAATTCAAGGAAGAAAAAAAATTGCAATCAAAATTGTTGAATTTTTAAGCGAAACATATGAATTTTTAACAAAACAGTTGAATTCCAACCAGGAGTGTGACTTATACAAACAATTATTAAATTTTCGACAGAATAACTCACTTTCAAACCACAACAGAAGAATTCTTAACCAAAAATTTATTAGCAGACTTTTCTAGTGTAAACAATGAACATTGAAGAAAAAAAATAGATAAGATTTTTTTAATAGGGAAAAGAGTGTGAAGTAAGATGGTCCAAAAAATTGTTTTTTGAATTTTTGTGAAGACACCCCCCAAATTTGTTCGAAGCCATCCAAAAATAAATCCATTTTGTTTGTTTTGAAAAAAAATTATTTTTATGGGTGCCGCAAGCCCCATGAAGTTTAGCATGCATTTTTCATAAGAAAAAAAGACGTTTTTGTAAATCTTATTCAGAATCCTCAATATTATCTCAACCGAGTTGAAACTCAAGATTTCTCTTCACAATTAGCCATAGAACATGAATAAAATATCACTTTTTAAATATCACACCCATAAGTCTATTTTATAGGGTCCCAAGGAAACCCCATAAGTGAAAAAATGGGTTTTGCGAGTTTTTGGCGCTAATTATGATTTTTTTGCGGTTTTCTTGAAGAAAATAGTTTCTGATACATAAGCGCTACTTTATACTGATAATAAAATGTTTACATAAATTTTTTAAACAATTTATTATTGTTTTCAGCAATTTTCTCTTAGACTGGAGATAGAAAGTCTCGCTTTTTAAAAAAATTCTCCACTTTTTGTTCAATTTTCAATGAGAGAGAGGTCGAATTTAGAGGAGACACCAAAAACTGACCTTATACAGCTTTTTGTGTCTCCTGTTAAGTTGAAGTTTTTACACTTATGCTCTTATGCTCTTATTTAATTTAGAGATTACACAATGAAGTTCCTAATGCTATTATAGTTCATTAATTTCAACAAACATAATTATTGACACAATTTATTATTATTGTTAATAATATTCTCTTTGAATAATGCTAGAAATGGTGGTTTTTTCTTGAATTTTTAACTTTTTGACGACTTTTTAATCAGAGCGAGGTAATAATTAATTCGAGTTCACAAATACAATTGTTTAAACAATTAATTATTATTTTTCGTAATATTCGCTTTGAATAATGTTAGAAAGTTGCAGTTTTTTCTGAAATTTTCAACTTTTTGTCCACTTCTCATTTAGAGTGCGATAATAATTAATGAAATTTAACAAACATAATTGTTTAAAAAAATTATTGTTCATAACTATTTTCTCCTATAGTAATGCTAGATAGTTGCGGTTTTTTCTGTAATTTTCCACTTTTTGCAATTTTTACAGAGCTTGAATTTGGAAAAAATAATGTTTACCCTGATGAAAAATAAGGGATGCAACCCCTGAGAATCAAAATGCTGTACGTATATTGAAATTTCAATTTTATTGTTAAAAAGTCATCTTTTTATCAAAAATTCAACTCCTTTGTTAACAATTCATTTTTTGAGTTGAAGCTTCATCTGCTTGGTATAAAATTTAACTATTTTTGATTAAAATTTGTTTCATATTTGGTTAAATAAAAATTTTTTGAACTGATAAATAAAGTACCCCATTTTTTGTTAACAATTTATCTTTTTTGTCAATAATTTATCTTTTTCAGTTGAGAATTTAACTATTCGGTTTAAAATGTATCTTTTTTAGAAGAAAATTTAACTTTCGGATGAAAATTCATGTTTTGTTGAAAATTCGGTTTTCTTGGTAGAAATTTAATTTTCTTAGTTAAAAATTTGTTTTATTCATTAAAAATGTAATTTTTTGTTTCTCATATCAATTGTTACAAGCTTCGATGAAAATTCATCTTTTTTGGTTAGAAAGTTTATTATTTGGTAAAAAATTAAACTTTTTGTTATAAAATTAAACTTTTTTTTTCAAAAATCATATTTTTGGGTCAAAAATTCAATTTCCTGGTCAAAAATTTTACAACTTTCTTGAAAATTCCTTTTTTCTCTTAATAATTATTTATTTGACACTCTTTCTCTGAAAATTTTTGGTTGTGAATAAACTTTTTTGATTAAAATTCAACTGGCTTCTAAAAAATTTGTCTTTTGCCTTGAAAATTCAAATATTTTATTGAATTTTAATATTGTATGTTTAAATATTCGATCACTTGATTGAAAATACATCTTTGTATGCTGAAAATTCAACTTTTTGGTTAGAAATTCAACTATTTTCTTGAAAATCTAATTATTTTTGAAATTTTTTTGTTGCTAATTTCATAATTTTTGGTCGAAAATTCAATTTTAATTGTTAAAAATTCTTCCTTTCGGATTGAAAATTTAGCTTTTATGGCAGAAAAGTCATCCTTCTCAATTGAAAATTTATCATTCTTGGTTGAAAAGTAATTTTATTCTTAAAAATTCATTTGTCTTCAAAAAGTTCGTCGTTTCAGCTTGGAAATTTTACTATTTGTTTAAATCTCTAAAAAATTTTGTAAAAATAGATAAATTTTAACACCGAGAAGATAAATTTTTAACAAAATACATTAATTTTTAACCAATCTGTTTACATTTTTATCTAAAAGTGATGAATTTTCAACAAAAAATGTAAAAATTAATTTTTCAGTGAAAAAAATTAATTTTCAACAAAAAGATAAATTTTCAACAAATAAAGATTTTTTAGTCAAGAGAGAAAAAAAGTTAATTCAAATTGTTGAAATTTCATTCCAGAAGACCAATTTTTTATAGAACAGATGAATTTTCAGCAAGAAAACTAATTTTTTGCCAAAGTGTTGCAGTTTCAAACAAAAAATAGGGTATTTTAAGCTCAGAAGATTAGTTTTCTTTAAAAAAAAATTCAACTAAAAAATATAAATTTTCGATAAAAAATTAAAATGCCAGAATCCACAAGCAAGAAAGATTTTTCAATCAATAAAGAAAAAAAATCTCATCCAAAATAATGAGTTTTCAAGTCAGACGAATTTTTGAAAGAACAGTTGAGTTTACAACCCAAAAATATGCATTTTCTACCAAAATAATTAAATTTTCAAATAAAAAAGATGGGTTTTCAACAAAATAGGTGAATTTTCAACTGAAGAAATCACTTCTCTAGCAGAAATGAAAAAGCTACATTTTTAGTGAAAAAAAATTAATTTTCAGTAAAAAAAAAACAATTTTCAACAAAATGTTTTGAATTTTCAACCAAAAAATTACACTTTCATCTAAAATGATGTAATTTCAATAAAAAAATTTAAACAAATAGTTGAATTTCCAATTAAAAATGATAAATGTTCAACAAAAAATAGAATAGTTTAATTTCCAGTTAGAGAAATAAATTTTTGAGCTGAAAAATAAATTGTCAACCAAAAAATTGGATTTCTACCAGAAACTTTAAATGTATATAAAAAAAAATTTCGAAAAATAATTTAGTTTAATTATTAGTTGAAAAAATTAATTTTCAATAAAAAAACTAATTTTCAACCAAAGAAATAAAATTTCAACCAAAAAGATTGATTTTCTACCAAAATAGAATAATTTTGAACAAAATACATGAATTTTCAACCAAATAGTTTTATTTTTGGTGGAATTTTGAACCTAATAGTTGAATTTTTAACCAAAAAGCTTAATTTTCTATTAAAAAGGTTAATTTTCTACCAAAAAATACAAATTTTCAACAAAATAGAGGAATTTTCAACTAAAAAAGATAAATTTTCTAGAAAAAAATGGAATAGTTTAATTTTCAGTCAGAGAAATAAATTGTTGAGCAAATAAAATAAATTTCCAATGAAATAGTTAAATTTGTAATCAAATGAAATTTCTGACAAAATGATTAAATTTCAATAAAAAAAATTTCGACCAATAATTTAGTTTAACTCTTAGTTTAAAAAAATTTATTTTTATTAGAAAAAATCATTTTCAATGAAAGAAATGAAATTTTAAACAAAAAGATTGATTTTCTACCAAAAGAGAATAATTTTGAACAAAATAAATGAATTTTCAACTAAAAAAGATAAATTTTCAACAAAAAATAGAATAATTTAATTTGCAGTTATAGAAATAAGTTTTTAAGCCAAAAAAAAATACATTTTCAATGAAATAGTTACATTTTCAAGTAAAA
>JAABKJ010002608.1:0-27722 GCA_011634705.1 Andricus grossulariae | reverse complement strand
CCTGACCAACCGCCGATACTGGGCGTCCAATACCCTGCATCGTACTTTCTCTCGTACCGGCCATGACGGCACAATGCAGGGCTTAGCCGAAAAATGAAAAGCAAGAAAAAAGTCCGTTTTCCGCCGTCACCACGTGGAGCACAGAAAAAACTTCGGGTAAATGGTGTTGCAGGTAAATTCGTAGAGAAACTGTCTTTTGTTCTCATGAAAGTTGTCACCACCGTCTTGCACTAGCTTTGATCGCTGAAGTGAAGTTAGCTGATCGTTGGTGTAACAGGCAAATCGGATAAGGGCGACTTTATAAAGAATAACTTGCTGAATCGTTAGATATGTCAAAAGTTCCTTACAAGCGTGGGTAAAAGCAGGAAAATACCGAGACGCCAGAGAAACTTTACCCACATGTAGAAGTCAAATTTTGGATCGTTAATACATCTTTCTTCCGATCTAATTTTGATATGACCTTGATCTCACCTTGACCTTCTCACCCTGGGGTCAAGCGGGCTTTGGATTCAGACTTAGCGATCCCCACAATATATTAGTATGGTGGTCTAGTCCCATGCAGCCTATTTACCCATATGAATAATCTATATATTTAAATTGAATGACTTTAAAATGACCTTAGATGTCGTCATAAAAAAATAAAAACATACATATCTGGACGTGAAATCTTCCGTTCTTTTAGAATATGCAGTCAGAAATTAGTTTTTGGTCGAATGAACGAAATTGACCTTGAACTGACCTTGACCTTGACTCGATAAGTTACAATGGATCCCGGATTCGGATACAGCGACCCAAAAAACAAAAATTATAGTAGTTATCTTCACATAAATGACTTTTTTGTCCATTTGACCTTCAAATGCCCTTGACCCAGATGTGCTGGGGTCAAACGGACCACGGATTCATGCTCAGCGGGTCAAAATACATGGGAATATATGTGTCGCATCTGTAGAACAGAAAAGTGGTTTTTTGTTGTGTGCCGGTGTTATCAAACCTCATTCTTCTATAGATTATTGTACCGAATAATTAATAAAGATTAATAATGATTATGATTATATGAATTCAATGACGTATGAGATTATGATGATTAGGAGAGTTTCTCTCTCTGAGTTCGCTATATTTACATTCATACAAATACATCTAGTTTTAACAAAAAATTGATTATTGTGTTAATTTAATGTTGAATAGATAGGTAATAAAAATTCTTGTTGGTAGCACACATTATCATGTCGTAAATCTAGAAAAGCTCATTTTATATTATCGTGAATATGAACATTACTTTTCATTGTGAATTAAGTACATGTTCAAACGTAACGCATGTTGTGTTATGAAAGGAGAAATCAAACACTGTAAATAATCAACAAAGAATTGCAAACTAAGCAAATTATAATATTCGATCATCATGACCAATTTAAGTAATCCTCAACTTTTTTCAGAAAGCTATAAAAGACTCAAATACTTTTCAATTTCACGTTAGTGAAACATAGTAGAAGAAAACAGTTCAGAAAATTAGAGCAAGGTAATATTAAATTGTAGTGAAAAAGACGATAAAAGATTTTAGTTAGGTTTCAATAGTCATTAATGACCTTAAAGAATATAACTGTTAATTAGTTCCATGTTTCCACACTTGCATCATTATATTGCAATCTAGAAATAATCACCCTGATAGCTATTTTAGTTTGCTTTAAAAATCCTAATTAAAATATTTCTAGAAGTAAACGCTAATCAATTATAGTCGTTTTTCTCAAAATTTTAACAATATTTAAACAGAAGATGTGACCGTCCGCGAAGAAAGGGACATAACGCGCAATAGCTTCATTTTACAGGAGAAGCGATTGAAGAGGCGGTTCAACACAGGAACTCCATAAGAGAGCCTCACTTTGCAGTTGAATAACAATTCGAATTTTTCTATATTGGAATAATATTTTTTATTATTGAGGAGCAAATAAGAAACTATGGATGGGTGTAAAGAACTAAAAATAGATTTTTTCCTCATTAGGTCCCTTTCTTCGCGGACGGTCACGGATAAAAAGAGTGATCAAAGCTGCGGGAAAACATTCAACCTCTAAACATTTAATCATTCCATTTTCGGAATTTTCGCTACATTATAAACTATGATACGATTCTCAGACTCGAGAGTACTACAAGCAGCATAATTTTTACTATCTTATGTTAATAGTGACGCTTATAATATCACGTCCACATGTTCTAAAAATACATTTAATTCCAGAAAATATCTTAAAATTTATTTTTAAACCCTACATTCATCTACTACGTCTTTAATAAAATCATCAAACTCTGAAATCTCAATCATAATCTAAGATGTAAGTAATAGTAAGTTTAGAGTAGGATATATCCCAGCAAACATGTTCTTTAACTGTTCTAAATCATAAAAAGAACAGTGTTCCATAACAATTGTTAGAATTTGGTGACAGAACTCTTCGAGAACAAAAAGATAACGGTTTTCTAGAACATTGTGAAAATAATTGTGACATAGCTTTTCTAGATATATGTTATGACACTGTTCTGTAACAGTTGTTATGGAAATATTCTAAAACAAACTGATCACAGACGTTCTGTAACATATGAATTCCAAGCTTGTGAGCTAGAACTGTGTCATAACGGTGTCATGTCGACGAGCAAGAACGCTGTTACGAATGTGTTCTAGAACAATACAGGAACAAAAATTAGTAACTGTTACAAAACAGTCTCTTTATAATTGTTCTAGAACCAACCATAGACTTTCTAAAACATTTGTTCCAACTTTGATGTAGAACTGTACCGTAACTGTGTTATGTTGATGTTATCGAACGCTGTTAGAAATATGATCTAGAACAAATGAAGAATAAAAATTAGGAACTCTCACAGAACAGTTGTTACTGATCTGTTTTAAAACTAACCAATCACATACGTTATATAACAATTGTTCTAACTTTGTTCAAGAACTGTGCCGTCAGAGTATTACATCGACGTTCTATAGAACACTATTACAATTGAATACTTAAAATTAACAATTAAATTAAGTATGTTTATAATTTATAACGGTAAGAAAGAATTATACTACCTTAATATTTTGTAAAAACACAATTTATTTGAAAAGAAAGAATGAAAGAAAGAATTAATATGTTTTTCAATAATGAAATTCAATAAATGTGAACGAAAACATATTGCTTATCGAAGAACATAGAATAACATATTTAAACACATTACGAACACATTATATTTTTCTGCGCTATACAAATTGTCTTTCCGTACAGTATTCATGTAAGACATTTAAGTAAGTACGAAAAGTTATCTAAAAATACATCAATTTATGAAAATCCAGTTGCCACTAAATATACTTCTGTATGCACTGAGAGGTCTATACATTTTCTATAGACCTAATTGTTTATATACATATATAGTTAACATTTTTTCATTAGGACAACCGCGGGATTTCACCGGGAGCGAATGCCATTCTACAAAATTGCACCCGCTCCCGGTGAAATCGCGGTAACGTTTCAGCTGTAACTACGTTTCAAGGACGTGAGATAGGTGGCTGCAGGCTGCGATGGACTCAATACAACGATCCGGCAAAAGTCTCGTGCAACCTGTGGACAAGAAGCGACCGTAGGATGACCGCCTTCTGCATTTTCCCCGCAAGTGTCTTAGCATTTCGTTGACACGCAATGATGTTTTTCAGGCTATTAACCAGTGAGAGCTGGGCACCTCCAAGGGCACCGATGATCAGGACGACAAGCTTCATAGAATATTCCGAAAAATGCGAGAACTCTGGGTGTTTCTCGCACCACAGAGTATGCAATCGCGCCATGTAACCTTTTCGTTCATGGACTACACTGGTATCATAGCACTCCAGCATATCGTCCCTGAGTCGATCCGTCCACTTGAAAGTAATGAAATTCTGCCGGTCCGTCGCACTGACACCGTCTTGATTGGCTCCCCCATCTCTAGGATAGTCGGCATTGTTGTCCGACACATTGTCGGGAGCCCTGCACGTTCGATTGTTTTTATCCGGACATACTACAACTATGTTTGGTGGTATCATTGCTGTTCCTACGAGCAGCTATGAAAAAGGGTTCGTCCATTCCTATAAAGCCCGGTATCCCAGAGTCACAGTTTGAGACACCTCACCCAGGTGCCATTCAGCTTTCGGCACGGTTGTTACACCTCCGTTTAGGGGTTATTCCTTCGGGGCCATCCCTGGACAATTGTCCGCGACTGCTTATTAATTATTGTAACCATATTCAGCAGAAACCCTTGGTACAGGGACCCTCTATCCGCAACCCGAGGACGCGTTCGGTGGCGCGTTCAGTTCTATTCCAAAGGAATCGAAACCGAATATATATTATTGTATTATTTACTAGCTGACATTCTGAACTTACACATCATTCTATTTGACTGCCTACAGCTCTGAGTAATTTGAGCGTTTTCAACAGAAAAAAGATTTGAAGAATTTTGTAACCTGTTACGCATCGTTATCCATATTATAATGTTGACAAGGATAACTGTAATCGTCGGAACGAAGAACAACGCTATAAATTCTGTGGAATTACAAAAAAGAATTCTCGATCTCGGGCAGGCCATCATGGTTATCGAATGGTTTTCAATTTTGCAGTAAACAAATATATCTGAAACATTTTTTAAAAATGACTTCTTAACAATAAGTTTAAAGTTTCGCGATATACTTATGTCAAATGCAAAGTATACCTGTCGTCACAGCATGACTATTCAGCAACGATGGAAAGTAATAAATGGCATTTAATGCCCAGAAACCAAAAATGACCTTGATAGCCCGACTAGCTCCACTTGATCCATTGAAAGTAAATGGGCGGAAAACAGCTAAACAGCGTTCGACTCCAAATGCAACCACCGTCCATACCGACATAATTTGTCCTCTAAAGTAAAAATATAATCATTTTTTGTCACACATGCATGGAACGTTCACTTTTCGACGCTTGAAATTTAACAAAATGAAGGAATGCCCAACAAAATAATGAAATTTTCAACAAAATGGTTGAATTTTCAAACAAAAAATTTCGCTATCGTCAAAAATAGAAATAAGGTTCTAGATATAAGATTTTCTGTAAATAGGCGTAAATAACTATAAATAGTAAGGATAAGGTTTCATAAAATATGTAGACGGAAGTATTGTAAAAAATGAAAGTCATGTAATATTAGGGGACACATTAAGAATAAAGTAGAAGTAATGATGAATCTTCGAATGAAAGTTAAATTTTCGGTTGAAAGAAGAAATTTTCAACCAAAGATATGGATTTTCAATTAAAAAATATCAATTTTCGACAAAATTTTTAAACTGTCAACGAAAGAAATGAAGTTTAAACTAACATAGTAATAACGAATTTTCAAATGAAAGATAACTTTTAAGTTGAAAAAAAATTATTTTCAATCAATGATATGAATTTTCATCTAAAAGACGAATCTATATGAGAACAAAATTATTTGTTAACAATGCGGTTCAACCTGCAACCAAGTAGTCCAATTTCCAACAAGAAGAATGAGTATTTAAGGAATTTTCAACAAAATAGTTGAATCCTCAACTGAAGAAGATTAATTTCCCACTGAGTAGTTGCATTTTTAGCCAAAAAAAAATTCATTTCTACTAAGACAAAGTTTTAAGACAAATAGGCGATATTTAAAAAAATATTCGAATTTCCAATCCTGAAAATATCTATATTTTAGGATCAATAATTTTCGAATGCTTAGATGGCTTAGAAGTGCCAAGTTGTATGCAGAACTATAACTTAAGTCGGATTCAAAAATCCTGACACCTGGCTTTACAGCTTTATTACTCTGCGACGGCACGGCTATGATTGTACGCAATTCTCATGTCTTACTTAGATTAAGCTATAGCAAAGATATATATTGCAAAAATTTATGTACTTATTCATATAAATACATTTTATATGTAGGGGACTTGTAGTCCGATGGATAAGCTAACCAATTATCCATTTCGTGTCATAAATGGAGACTTTATTTTAACTGTATTTGGCGCCCCAAGGAATGTTTTTAGGGAGAGAGGCAATCGAGATAATCATGGACTTACCTAGGCATTATTTCAAAAAGTTATGAGAACTCATGTTGGCCTTGCTAAACAAGAGTGGTGAATATGAATCCCTATTCAATTGAAGTGTATATTGATCAACTGAATTTAAAAAAAAAAATCATTTTAAATGGAGTAACTGAAAATATTCCTACAGCGTTTTTGGGGCATTTTTTAATTATAACATTTCTCATTAATATTTCAGATTAACAATTTTGTTTCGCAATATTTGATCGTATATTGAATTTTCGGCACATTTTCCAGGCACGATAGAAAGTGGTTGGGACATCAAATTTAAACATTATGGCCTAGAAGCGATTCATTAAATGTTTCTCAAGAAGTGACTGAAATTCAATTTGCGAAATGTTAGTAACAAGCTTTTTTCTCTCCTATTTTCGCAAAAACTAAGCTTTTCTCATTTGAAATCCCATTTCAATATTAAAGTCTCAATAATGACGAATTAGGAAAAAAATGCGATTTCTTTTTCCGTGAACCCCACAAAATAGTCGCAATAGTTGGAAAAAAACATGTTTTTTACCACCCTAATGTGGATGTTTCCTATCTTCAGACATTTTTTAAGCCTCCTAATACCTAAAAAATAAAGTTGCTTGTGACACGATTTGCACAATTTACTTAAAAAATGGTCACTAATATCCATCGGACTATTTTCCCATAAAATATATCCAATCCTTACACAAAGCAAAAGAAGGAGATTATCTTGCATCCTAGAGTCCCTGAAACCCATGAAAACCTTCCAGACTCTATTGTCGATGAGTGAGTCCACATAATTGTACCTAGAATAACATCCTGTTATTAAACATTTACATAATAAATAATTTAACAAAATAATTGAAAACATACCACACGTAGCGATTAAAATATCTGACACTGCTAGAGAAAAGAGGTAATAATTGGTCACATTTCGCATTGTTGTATTATTCAGGATGATTATGCATGTAATCACATTACTTATGGTACCCATGAAAAAAATTAGCGAATATAAAAAACTTGCAAAGATTCCGAACATTTTAAATGGAATTATGTATCCAGGTATGGTACCATTTATTCCCGTCGCACTCGCAAAATCATTCGGACATTTTCTTCTCCCGTTATTGAAAAAACTTTACCGAAAATTTAATATTGATACACTTTTTAATCAATTTTCACTAAATAGTTTAAAAATGTACGCATTCAATGATTTATGCCCCAGAAAGTATTTTATAAAACAATCTATATATTAGTGACGTTTTCTCTTTGGGTGACAAAATATAACTGTCGGATGAGAAATAACATCATTATCGTTATATGCCACTCTGTAGCAAGCGATAATGAGTGAATAATTTCGAATGAAACTTCCTGAGTTGCCATATTTTTGGACAGTTTTCACGAAATAATGAAAAATGTTTGAATACGTGTTGATATTATATAAATTAAATTGCATGAAGTTCACACAAAATGCCCAAGTATCAAATTGAGCTAGAAAATTGCCTCAAAATGTTGCACAATGGCTGGTATTTTTCATTTATTACATAAGGTAGTAGTAGTCACATCGAAATTTTGCCTAAAAAATAGCCACCATAGGACTTAAATTAGGCCTATATTTTCATTTAATTAAGCCCACACAGATTTTTTTTAAATTATTCAACTTCTCTTAGAATTATCAAACCTTAGAGTTTGAATTATTTTCAATAAATTAATGTATACAATCTAAAAAGGACGCGGATATCCGTACCACTATGGACAGAGCTTAAACGAGCCACCAATAGTGGTAAAAATAGCCACATATTTCCATTTTATGGGACAAAAATCCTATGAGAACTTGTTTGAAAAATTAATAGTATTAATAGACTTTTAGAAACTCTTGTTTTAGAAAAAATATTAAAATTCCAAAATTACTCTGAATTCGGTTTAAAATATACCTAATACTTTACTCTTTTCTACTTACAACTCACGACAGCAGATGCAAAAATCCATCTTGATTCAAGACCCTAAAAAATAAACAATACTGAAAGCCGAAAAAATAAAACAATAAAAGATTTCAAGAGTTGAAAGATATTAACTAGTCAAATTTCAGAGAGAATCTCAATAATAATTAAATCGGGGATTACAAAAGATTGTAAGGGATTTCAAGGGATTTTCAGAGATGTAAAGAAATTTCGAACTGTTTCAAAAGAAGTCACGGGATTTTAATTCAAGAGATATCAAAGTATTTTCACGTATTTTAAAGGTCAGGAGATTTTAATCGGATTTGGAAGATTTGAAGTTATTTCATCATATTTCAAAAAATGTGCAGAGATTTCAATGGATTTCAAAGGATTTAAACGAATTTTAAGAGACTTAAAGGGCTATGAATGATTTCTCTGGATTTCAAAATATTCCAAATCATATTCATTGTTTGGTAGAAAATTAATATTTTTCGGTTAAAAATTTAATTGTTTAGTTGAAAATTAACTTTTTGTTTATAAAATCATATTTTTGAATTGAGAATTCAACTCTTTTATAGAAAGTTCGTCATTGAAATTGAAAATTCAACTGTCTACTAACAAAATTATCTTTTAGGTCTGAAAATTTAACTATACTGTTGAAAATATAACTGTTTGGTTTTAAATTATTCTGTTTCGATTGAGGATTCAACTGTTTTATTGCAAATTAATCTCCTTGGTTCAGAATTCATCTTTTTGTGTTGAGAATTCCACTATTTTGTTGAAAATTCATATTTTTCAATAATTAATTAATGTTGTGTTTAATGTAATTAATTAATGTTTTAATTTAGGTTGTTTTGCCAAATCATTACAGGATATTCTTAAATACATTATTTATCACCATCGAATGATTAAATAAATTATTAATAGTCCATGAATTTGAATAAAAATTGAAATAAATTTTTATTCTATCTTCATACTTCAAATTCAATGTATATTTAACATATTAATAATTTTATTAGAAGATATTTTCCTGAGATTAGTGAAAATGATAAAAAGAAGTTTGATTTAAGTCAGTATAAATCCAGTACATTAAAAGTTACTTTTACAAATAAAAAAAAAACATTTTTATGTAATTTTATATTACAATTTTAAAAACCTTTTAGCACGTTCAAAGAAATTTCCTGGCAACTCCTGGTTTTCCAAGTAAGTAGACACCCTAGACATAGAAACCATTCTGGTGGTGCGAAAAAAAAAAGTTTTGTATTACGAAATTGAAATTCTTCTCTCTAAATCTGAATCAGTGAAAAGTTAATAATTGTCAGTGAAATCTCATTGATTCAAATACCTAGAATGCGGTCACTGACAACCAGTGAAAATATACTTACTCATCCAGTGAAAGTTTCACTTTTGAGAGTTGGCAGCACTGCACCACGTCAATTTAGCAGTCATAATAAAATAAGATTTTAGTAGACTCAATCAAATAATCATACTCAAAATTAGAGACCCATAAATGTGATCAAATATTAAAAATGGTGAAACGTTTTGATGCTTCTAAATGACAAAAAACATCAAATATTCCTTTAATTTTAAGGTTCGACTGTCATGCACACACCCGTCAAGTAAGTACTTTTTATACGAGTTAGAGTATATTTTTCCCGCAGTAATTCAGTGAAATGTCCAACTACTATTTCAATCAGTGAATTTTTCACTGATTCATATTTAGAAAGTACGCTCGTTCGGAAAATAAATCATTTTGAAAAAAGTTTTTGTCAATTTTTCAGAATTCGCGGACAATCTACGAATGATTGTAACAAATACAAAATTTATTTTTATCAAACCGTGTAATAAAGGTTTCTTCATTTCCACCATAGAATGATATATATCCAATCCATATACCAAATCATTCTGACACCCTAAGCTAGACATCTCTGCCTAATTTGATACGGATGTGGTAAATAATATTTTTGGTATAAGTTTGTAATTATTTATTTGTTTATTAAATACAATCAAGCAGAACTGAATAAGAGTTACGGCGATTTAGTGAATATCATAATAGTTTAAATAATAGTCTTATGAAATTCGAGTTCAAGTAGTATCATGGTTATAACCTACGTTTTTAAATTCTGTACGCACAAACGATTTATTTATTTGGTGTACTATCCAATTGAGAAGCAAAAACGTACAATAATTAGGTCCATCAAGCTAGCACCTACACAATAGAAATTCTCAAATTTCTTTGTATCAGAATTTTGGGCTTGTTTTGGGCTCTTGAATGCAAGAAAGAAAAATTCAAAAATCACCCCTATGTACAAAAAAGTAGCGCCTTAGTAAAAACTTAAACCTGGAAAATACAAAATAGAAACTAGTGTTGGTAAATTTCTAAAAAAGATTATTTTCTGACAAAGTCACATCTGCGTGGTATCAAGAAGTTGCTTTTTAACATTAAGGGCTGGAGCCCAAAAATCGGTTTTACAATTTTGGAGGAGCCCAACAATCAGAGACACGATTGACACTATAAAACTCTCAAAGAGGTTATTTTTTGACAATGTCTTATCTGCGTGGTAGCAAGGGGTTCTTTTTTAACGTAAAAGGCTGGATCCCAAAAATCAAAGTTTGTATTTTTGACGAGCCCAAAAATCAAATACATGATTCACGCAGTACATAGGGAGTGGTTTTTAAAATTTTGCTTCTCCATTCAAGAGCCCAAAATAAGCAAAAAATTCTGGTATACTTCGTTTTTTCCCAGTTTGACTTCGCACATAGGGGGTAGTTTTATTTGTAGTGGGGGTGGTTTTCGGAAATTGGTTGTTGGCACGTTCGAGAGCCACAAAATGCCAAAAATTCTGTCGTATTTGATTTTTATTTATTTTTTTCATTTTTATACAGTGAAAATTTAAATTTTCCAAAAAAGTAGTAGAGCCCAAAAAAGGCCAAAATTCTGATACAAAGAAATTTGTGAATTTCGTTTGTGGAGGTGCTAGTTGATAGTTTTGTAACAAATGTGAGATTGATTCTCTAAATAAATTATGTAATATAATCATAATAGTCAAAATGTGAAAATTGGACCGTTTTAAAGCCTGTAACTTTGTTCAGATTAGATAAAATACAGCAGATTTTCTTAAATAAATATGATTTTTGTTTAGTTTTCTCAAAATGCGTACTTTTTATCTAGAGTATGAAGCTATTTGAGGGCCGTGCATAAATTACGTAAGAAAGTTGTTTTTCCTAAAATTTGAACCACGTACCCCCCTCCACCCTTCCTTTGTTAGATGATTTGGGTGGAGGTTAGGTTTTTAGTAAAATTTTACTATTTCTTATGAATTAACAAAATAGTTCAAATATGAACCAAGTAGTTGAATTTTCAACAAAAAATATGAATTTTTAATAAGAAATTTTAACCAAGAAAAGATGTTCATTTTCAATCAAAAACAGATAAGTTCCTCTAAAAACGATGAATTAAAAAAAAGTTGAATCTTCAACTAAAACAGATTCACTATCTATCAAAAAGTTGCGATTTTAACAGAAAAGAAATAACATTTCTAATAAAATAGATGAATTTTCAAATGAAAAACACGAACTTTAAACCTGAAAAGACGGATTTTCGACAAATCACATAAATTTTCAAAATTCAAATGGTCACAATTTTACCAAAAATGGAATAGTTAAATTTTCTTGAAAAAATGAACTTTTTAATTAGGAAGACAATTTCAACCAAGAAATATGAATTTTCAACTAAGCAGTTAATTTTCAACTAAACAGTTAAATTTTCATTCAAATAGATACATTTTTAGATAGCACATTAATTTTTAACCTAAAAAGATGAATTTTCAACAGAAAATGTAATAGTTGATATTTCAACCAAAAAATATTTTAATTTAAAATTTAAAACAGTTAAATTTAACCTATAAAGACAAATTTTAACGAAAGACTTAAAGATTCAACTAAAATATATAGTTACAATAGATAGTTACATTTTCAACCAAAGGATTAACTTTCTATACAAAAAAAATTAACAGAATACATGAATTTTAAAACAAGGAAATTAATTTTCAACGAAGTAGTTCAACCTCCGACCAAATAGTTCAATTTTCTACCTGAATGTTGAATTGTCGAGCTGAAAATACGAATTTTCTGGAAAACAGTTGAATGTTCAACAAGAAGTTCATTTTCAATCGAAAGAGATTAAATTTTAACCAGCCAGTTTCATTTCTAACCCGAAAAGATGAAATTTTTATAAAAAGAAATTAATTTTCAAACAAAAAATACGACCTTTCAACAAAATAGTTACATTTTTAATGAAATAATATGCGTTATTTGAGAAAGAAAAAATTTTAATTAAATTGTTGAATTTTCAAGCCAAGAAGACGAATTTTTGACAGAACAGTGAAATTGTCAAAAAAAAAAAATGTTGTTGAATTTTCAACAAAATATCTTATGCAAGAAATGGAAAATATGCAAAATACTGCTCTCGACCCCCTTTACAATACAGCATAGAAAAATCTTTGACCTACCCCCATTCACCCAACGGACTATACGTAATTCAGATATAACTTTTTTTGTAAGATTTGCGAATTGACTAAATAAGAGCTCAAGTCAGTGTAATTACTATCTAGCAATAGCTTAGAATATGAGAGAAATGTATGCCTAATTATGATTATTCGAAAATATCTGCTGCTTGGCAGCATTATTTAAACGATTTTTATAAACAAATACACAGTTCTCGTATGTAATTATTTACACAATATTTATAAACAAATTCACATTTTTAACAATATTCCACGAATAGGGCCAACTTTTTTCACGGAACCTAAGAAAAATGTATCGTCAGTGACTCCTAGCTGTAATTTTGTTCCAATTGATAAAAAATATTAATTTTTGAAAAAATTTTCATCAATAAATGCACATTTTAACCATTTTCCCAAAAATACACTCCATTTTCTTTGCGAAATCAATTAAAAATGTACTTCCAACTACTCTTTGCTATGATACTTTGCCAACTGATAAAAAAAGTTAATTATATAAAGAATGTTTGTAATTAAATGTACATTTTGTTCAATTTTGCAGGAATAGGCTTACTTTTTTCGTGCAGTAAGTTAGGAATGTCTTACCAATGACTCCTTGTTGCCTTGTTTGTTCAATTAACCACACAACTTTGATTAATACACGCAATGACCATGGGGGTTTTAGCTCAATTCGCAAAAAAATATATTATTGAAAATTGTCAAACTGTGAATTTTTTTATGAATATTGTTAAACAATTAACACCTTTTCCTAATTAGAAAAATGTGACAAGAAGGAATAATTGGCAAGACATTTATTGTCGATTCCGCAAAGAAAATTAACACTTTTTCTATGGAAAAATCGTCAAACTGTGCATTTCTACATAAATATTGTTTAAATTATAAGCAGTTCTGGTTAATTGATCAAACAAGGCGACAAGGAGTCATTGGTAAGACATTCCTAGCTTAGTGCACGAAAAAAGCCTATTCCTGCAAAAGTGATCATAATGTACATTTGTTTATAAAAATTGTTTAAATAATTAACTTTTCTTATCCGTTGACAAAGTATCATAGCAAAGAGTCATTGGGAATACATTTTTAGTTGATTTCGCAAAGGAAATAGTGCCTATTCTTGGAAAAATGGTCAAAATGTCCATTTATTATTAAAATTTGTTTAAGAAATTAATATTTTTCATCAATTTGAAGAAAATTACAGGTTGGAGTCACTAACGATACATTTTTAGTAGGTTTCGCGAAAAAAGTTGGCCCTCATCGTGGAATATTGTTAAAAATGTGAATTTGCTTATAAATATTATTTAAATAATTACCAATTGTTGCTGCACTTTGCGGCCCCTTGAAATCACGTTCACAGTATGCTTTATACTATAATACACACCTGGCAACAAAAAATTCTGAGCTAGTTACTAAAATTGCTTAGATATAATTGAAGGACCTACAAGTGAAAGGTTCTAGATAAAAAGATAGATACAAAAAGAATTTTAACTGTTTTTCCTCGAGAGTTAATTTTATTCTTAAATATTATCTGAAATGCATCCATATTATTATGATTTATTTCCCTTTTTTATCTGAATCATTTGATGAAGCCTTATTTCTGCTGGACCACCCGACGCCGACGGCTCGCATGTTAACATCATCATTCATGAAAGTGAGTCCCCATCGGCTATCAGCTTCGAAATCTAAATTGAATTTGGACTCGGCTGCAGCTGGGTAGGAAGCGCCCGACCAAATTACTCGTGAAATATTTTGTGCGTGGTGATAAGGAGTCATAATTGCATCAAGACTGAGCGCTCAAATCGAGTTCAAACAGCGCGCGTGAACTCAGGATCATATACATTCGCCCTGGAGGCTCGTGATGTGCAGTTGTGCAACCACTGTGCAAGTGCAACAGACGGAAATAGAATTCGCCGAAGGCGCATCTGTAAGATTGCGAGACGTCCGATCCTTGGGTCAGATAGCTCTTGAATAGGGCCTGTAGTGTTGCTTTGGAAATAGTGGAACATTGTGGTTGGTTAATGCCCCCGGCACGAACCGTACATGAGTGAGATTGACACGTGTGAGGGCACTAGGGGTTAATTCTTGTCGCGAGCCGAGACCTGATGCCTGATGCTTGTTGCCTTAATAAATTAGATCCTTCGCGAAACCAGTAATAGTTTATCGTTACACGATCCATGTCATTGAACCAGCAATCAGAGAAAGTCAGATAATCAACTGATATTCAGAGAAATGCATTTCTTGGGCTTTCGTTGTTAAATGCAGTTTATTAAACATTAGCAATCAGACCAATTCCAAATCAGACAGAAAAGTACACAAACAGTTAACTGATGGACTCGCAATCGACGTTGTGTGCCAAAACTGGGACACAGAAAAAACAGGGTTTTCTATCAAAACAGATTTTTGGTTCCAAGGGAGCTGCAACAAAACGGAACCTCTCTTGCTGAAAAGGACCTCAAAGTGATAAATGGTTTCTGAAGGAGCCGAAAGTATGGATTCAAATCGTTTTAATAGAGTCTTTTTGTCACTTCTGCTTTGATTCCCTGCGGAAATTTTACAAGTTAGCAATGCACATTTTACTTTATAATTCGGATACGTCATTCTTGAAAGAAAGATAATGCACATGAAATGTGACAGGTTTTACGGTTATGTTGAAAATCCAATGTTTTCAACTGCGCATGTACCAAAGAACGCGGGACTATTTAAAATTATATAATATGCATGTAAAATATTACGTTAATATTAAATTTTGCTAAGAAGTTAGGTATTTTCATCATTCAATTACATTTGTTTTGAAAAGTATAAGAAACGTTTGGTAATATTTATCTGTATGATTATTCATAGTATTTATTGAGTTCAAATGAGCCCGCGCTTTTCAGCACATACGCAATTTACAACGTCAGAACCCGCCAATGGCCATCTATCGAATATCGACGAATTAAAAAGGAACCCTCAAGATTTCTGAAGAAGACGTAATTTCAAGGTCAAATTCTTAATCGGTGACCAAAAAAACTATTGTAATCCACTGGACCGCTCGGTTATCCAAACTAATAATACGCTGAAATCCTCGTCATACACTTATATCTGAAGTAATCCACTTGTAATCGGGAGTAATCCACTTGTAATCTAGGTAATTCAAAGTAATGTAGGTAATCCATGTAATTAACTTGTAACCACATCTTTGTTAGTAGGAATTCATGTATTTTGTTGAAAATTCGCCTTTTTTGGTAGGAAGATAATCATCTTCGTTAAAAATTCACGTTAATGGTTGAAAATTCAACTTTTTGGTGACAAATTAATTTCCTTTGTAGAAATTCAATAATTTTGTGAAAAAGTAATCGTTCTGTAGAAAATTGAACTGCTGTGTTGAAAATTCAAATATTTTAATAAAAAATTCATTTACTTGGTTGAAAACTTGACCACAATTTTAAAAATTGGATTTTTTGGGTTGAAAATCCTACTACTTTGTTGAAAGTTAAAAATTTGCCTTTTTCGGCAGAAACTTAATCGTCTTCTTTGAAAATTCAACTCTTTGGTAAAAAATTAATCTCCTTTTGTATGAAATTTTATAATTTAGTTATAAAGTCATTTTTCGGTTGAAAATTAAACTGTTATGTTGAAAATTCGTCCTTTTGAATTGAAAATGCAACTACTTTGGTAGGAAAATTCATTTATTTGGTTGAAAATTTAACTAGATTTTCGGCAATTCATTTTTATGGTTGAATATTTAACTACTTTGTTGGAAATTCCTTTTTTTTTTGTTGAAAATTAATTTTCTTAACTAAAAATTTGAGTTATACATTTTTAAATGTAAATTTATCTTTTTTAGTTGGAAACTCATGTCTTTCTCTAAAACTTGCCATTTTTGGTGGAAAATTTATCTTCATTCAAATTCAACTAGCAGGTTGAAAGTTGAACTTACTTTCTTACAAATTCACTGTTTCGGCGTGACTGTAGTTTTAATATTCCGGTTTCAGATTTATCATTTTAGTTGGAGATTCATCTGTTTAAGTAAATATTTGAGTATTTTGTTAAAAATTCAATTTTTTTGTAAAAATTAGTCCTTTTTCGTTAAAAACATAGGGGTTCCATTTTTGGTTGAAAATGTATCTTTTTAAGTAAAAAATTGAACTGCTTGGATGAAAGTTCATGCTTCTTTCAATTCTCCTTTTTCGGTGGCAAATTATTCTTGGTTGTAAATATATGTTTTTAGTTGAAATTTTAGTTATTTGATTAAAAATTAGGCTACTTTGTTCCATGTTCAACGATTTTGTAAAAAAGTTTTGTTGTTGTTAAAAATTACACTGTCCTTTTTTTTTGAATTGATTTTTTTTGGGTTGAACATTCAACTAGCTTGGTACAAACTTGAACTATTTGATACAAAAATTAAATGATTTTTTAAAAATTCGTCTTCCTTGTTGAGGATTCTATTATTTTCTTGAAAGCTCGTATTTCTTGGTTGACTTCAAATATTTTCTATTTGAAATTAAAATCTATTTTTGGTAAAATATCGACTATTAGATTTTTATTAAAAATTCATCTATTTTGTTTGAAAATTGATCTGCTTTGTTAAAAAATCCAACAACCTTGTCAAACAGTAATATTTTTGTCTAAAGTTTCTTTACTTCAGTTGAAAATTTATGGTTTTTGGGTTGAATATTTATATTTTAACTGAAAATTTAACTATTTCAGTTGAAGATTCATAATTTTAGATGAAAATTCATCTGTTTGGTTGAAAATTTAATTTTTTTGTTTTAAAGTCTCCATCCAGCATTTTTTGTTTTAAAGTCTCTATCCAGCATTGTTCACGATAAAAATTCGAAAAATGAGTACTTCGAAAAAAAATTCTCGTGGCCAACAAAATGGTTTGTGCAGCATAAAATTACAGAACGTCATATTTATTCTAACACGAGTCTTGAGTAAACTTTTGGCAACACAAAAAATTGAGGTTTTCTTTTAAATTCGACATTCTTTTGCCAGCTGAATCATAAAAAGAGGAAAAGTTGATTTTATGAAAACGCTCATTCTTTCATTTTTTTTCAAAATAAAAAGGATTATGTTTATATAAAAAAGACATTCTGTGGGCATTTTTGCGGGTAAAATCATTTTTATGTCTACGAAAATTTTCTTCTTGAAAAAAAAGTAAAACTTGTTTTTGTAGAACGTTCTTAACTGAGAAAACTTTGTATGAAATACTTATTTGTATCTGTTTCTATTTGCTGAAATAATTAAAAACTGTATTCTTCAAAAAAAATGTTCATGATCGCAACAGTAATTTGAGTACGTGTCGCCTGATTTCCTTCAGAAAATAGCATATTTCTCTGATTAAAAATGGATCTGATCCAGCATTATGGGAACCTACATTTAAAAAAACGAAAGCTACAAATTTAAAATAATATCTACATTTTTCAGTGCAATGGTGAAATTTTCAAGGCTTCCATAACTTAAAGTGGAAAATGACAAATTTTTTTTTAATCTCAAAGTTTGAGAATTTGTAAACTACGCTCAAATAAAAAAGGATTAAAATATCAGTTTTTGAAAGTCAACTGTCACTCTATGATATGAAAAATAGTTTAGTCAAATAAAAGTAATGAAAGAATGGAAAAGCAAGTGGAAATAATAAATAATAAGAGCTAAATATTCTTTTCTTAGGATAATTTTTATTTTAATTGAATTTAATGTCGAGGATAAGTCAAAGTATAGGTGAGTTATAATCTGTCAATTGCAAAGATTAATGGAACGATAGAAATTACGCACTGCTCCTAACTATACATTCTCCTTTTGTAGATCGACTAGATTTGAATTTGTATTTGGAGAGCTTGTGCGGAGTCCGAGTGATTAATGACGAGCACCTTTGTCACGCGATAACGTGTAAAGGCCCTATCGTAGTGATAATTAGGTTGAAATCATGTCGCTTCCTATTTTACACCCAGACATGTATAAACTTGGGCAAATTGACTCGAATATGCAAAAAATTAAAAGAAAAAAACCTATTATTAAAATTGTGTGTCACTGAAAATTTCTCCCTAATATCCGGATGAAATAAAGATTTCAATTTAAAGCATTTCTAATCAAATATGCTGTTTTTTCATAAAGAATTACAATGTGATATTTATGAAATTTGGGACGCTTTTAATTCCAAAGTAATTTCAGTTTCAAGTTTTTCAATCTGGAATAATTCACACAGAGGAATCCCAATTATTCTATTTCTACATAAAATTCCCGTACTAATTAGGCAATTTGAAATATACGCCTTTCTTCAGAAGTTTCATCGCATTTGAAGTTGGATTCAATAGGATAAATTGTCATGTTTTTCATTCAAGAAAATAAGCGATGAGCGGTTTTCAAGAATAGATCATCTGTTTCGGCGATTTTCAACTCTTTTAATAGCAATAAAAAAATGTTGTCTACTATAATTGCGACAGATTTTTTCACGTCCTATCCACTCTGAGTAACCATTTTTTGAAAAAATAAATAAATATTACACTCTCAAGAATAAAGGTCAAAAATAAATTTGACTTTTTACATAGAAGGACCTTTTTTGAAATTTTTTATAGCGAAAAAGAAAGCTTGAGGGTTTTTTAAGCACCTTGAGATTAGAAAGAAAAATTTTATGTTTTACTGACGAAAATAAGTTTTAAGTAATGAAATTTAATTTTTCTCTTAAATCTTAGGAATAATGAAGGGAAACCTTCAAGTTTACTTCCTGACACATAACAAAATTTGAAAAAACGTCCGTCTATGAAAAAAGTCAAATTTATTTTTACCTTAATTTTTGGAAGTCATATAATTATATTTTCAACAAAATGGCTATGATAAATGGAAATGAATTTGAAGCCCTATCGAAATTATACTGGACAACAAATTTTTTATCGCTGCATTTAAAAACGGTCGAAATAAACGATTCCCAAGAAAGTCCCAAAAATTTCACCCCCTGCTCCGGGGTAAATATTTATACAAATAGCAAAAAAAATCCCCATAAACTACTGTCTAATAACATAACACTTTGCCCAAGTTTGACCTAGATCGATCAGCTTTAATTTTTTGAGTGGGTATACTTGAGAAATATTGCCCCATTAGTTTATTAGATTATTTGAGTTTTAGGTTTTATATTATTTTCAATTATTTTGAATGCCGATAACTAAATTTGTTAATAATGTGCATGCACTCCAAGCATTTTAAATCATAAAAAGGACAACCGTCACTCTCTGATGTGAAAAAAAATCTGCCTGTCGAGACGTTGGTTTTATTTTACTGGCAAACATCAGTGAGACCTGGTCATAGCACACAGATCACTATCTTTGACGACAACCATTTGCATAAAAATTGAGAGACCACGAAACAATCGTCCTGCAGAGATGCTCTTTTTTTTTTAATCTAAGATATTTTTTTCTTCTGCAAAGCATTATTTTTGCGACTTCTTCCAGAATATTTATTCTGATTCGAACAATGGAGTTTTGGAATCTGACCGATTTCCTCATCAGATTACCTTTTACATTTTTCCGAATTCACACAGTTGTTTCTAAGAAATAACCACGCTTTTTTGGAACCAATTATGTACAAATATAGAGAAGATATGATTAAAAGTATTAAAATGTATTAAAAAAGCAATTAAAATAATAGTAAAATTGAATTGTAAAATATTAGTAGCCTTCAATAATAAAAACATGCAAATAATTAACCTACTATGATCGAATTACACTCATGTGAGCAAAAAATATATTGGCAATGCCAACCAATGGTTTTGACCCAGGGCCTTCAATTCACTTACGCAAGACTTCAATATAATTAGTTGATGCTTTATTACAAGTTTTCAAACGTTTCACATGTTTCTTCTACAATATATAATTTTCTATACGAAAACTTGTCTGCATAACATGTGAATCCACAAACTGAAATACACTTGTGGATGATTGAAAACTTAGGTCTCTCATGTCAGTATATAATGTAAACGGAAGTCACTATTGTATTGCGTCAGATATAGGTTAGGTTGAGCTCACAAGCCCCTCTAAGTGAATTTGTTACCACCATATTTTTCTGCTGTAGACGTCGACTGAATACCCCTAGCGGGGGATGATTTGGAGTCGGGGTGGCTTTTAGCGCGATGTCCGAGGGCATTGGTGTCCATGAACGGGCAACTACCGCTTTTTACTCTCTCTGGAACGTAAGCTTCCAGACATACAAGGCACGCGCTGATACTCACTCATTTTTCTTTTCAACAAGCATTCTCGAACCCACTTTTCTCAGAACCCTTGGCTCCCTTACGAGGTAGAACCGATACGACGCCATTTGCATTTACGCGCCCATACACTCGCAAGTAGCATTCCTAGGCACAGAAGGGTCCATGAATCATGGACCACTCCGAAGCTGCTAACGCCTCGGTCCATTACCAGCGAGACCTCGAGATCGAGCCATAATCGATCATCAAGTTACCCTCCAAGTAGCTTGTGGATAAATTTATCCAGAAAGGACTCTACCTGCGCAAAATTGATGGACATGACGAGGTGCCTCGTTTTATATTTTCCAAAGCTGCTAAATGTTGATTCTAAGTGGGTGCGGTTTGACAAAATATCCGAGATTTTAAAGGAAACTTTTCCTTGAAAAATGATGATCATAAGGAATCAGATTTATTCGTCCTACGATATTATTCACGATTATATCAAATAAAAATTAGTCAAAGTAGGCGCCGTGCACCTGCAAAATGTGCCTTGTAGACTATTAAGACCATTATTATTTTTTGGTTCAAATCTGCCGCTCACCGCATAATTCCCCCCTCCACCCCTAAACGATCCTATATCAACATACTCTCATCTCTTTCCTTTCCCTTTCACTTTCGACACCTTGCCAATTGACTCATCCACAATTATAATTCCCTACTTCTTCTCCACTACATTATCCCACTTCTTCCTCTTCTCCTACGCTGCGTTTCCTCTCCTACTCTTTTTCATATTTGCCCTCTCCTCGAATTCCCTGAAAATGGTTTAGAGGATGGGTTTTCGGGCATGTTGGAAGGGTTTGAGTAAGGGAATGAAATATTAGTGCACAATTCACATTCTTAGAGGTGATTTGAAGATCTCAATGCAATTTTCTCTCATTTTACTGAAATTTACACCTTCCAGTCTCATATTCGTGAAAGTGGGGGGTTTCCACATATATTTTCAATGGAAAAATGGAGAGTATGGGCGGAATCATTAAACTTTGTCTGATCGAAGAAAATTTAAAAATTGATTTTCTTTTACCAGGGGAACTCACAAGATGAGCCATTATTCGAAATGAAATTTGAATTTTCGTTTTTTCGGACCAACTTTGCACTTGCAAAAATAATTTTCTAGTAGTGTTTACTAGCAAGGACCGTACACATAAAAAATTTGACAGAATTTTTAACCAATAAGAAACATTTTTTCAAATTTTTAAATCGAAAGCACGAACAGAAGATATTGTCCGATCGAAATATATATAAAAAATTTGCTAAAATTTTTGAACCAATAGGAAACATTTACAAAAATTTGTTTGTCTAAAGAATGAACAGAAGATGTACGATCGAAAAAAGGTTTTCCAGGTGAAATTTGATATGGATAGAGAACTTTTGCGAGGTATTAAAGTTCAATAAAAAAATAGTTGGAAAACGAACCGGCGTATTAGGTCTTCAATCCCATTCCTCAACTTTCCTGAAAGTATATTCTTATAGCGACCATTAGATAAAGTGATTATGTACTAGGAGGCAATTTTGCCACTATAAAATTTTCATGTAGGAATTGCTGATTAAAAGTGTGATCAGCCGATAAAAATGTTGGTAGCTGTGACGTCCGGTAAACTTTTGTCGTGGAACACAGAGCACTCGCGTGTTTTGTCGCTTGCGAAGTGACGTTACTTCCCGCAGAGGGTTAAGGCGACACTTTCCTTGACTGCTGATATTTGTAGCATTCTAACCAAACCCTTCAAGTATCCCTGTTTCATTCCTTTCCTTCTTTCTATTTCTGTTTGGTACTATAATTATGTGAAGGATACAGCCGTATCCTATAAGTATGCATGATTATATAAACGTAGGATTTTAAAAGAGTTTGTTCCAGAAACAGAACATGTAATATTGCATGTCCACTGCATCTATAGTATACTTTCTTATGTGGCTGAATTCATAAGTGTAAAGAGAAAATAGATGTTTAGTATCTTCGGTTTATGCAAGAAGTTTTAAAAGCAATTTTCAACTTCTTGCTTAAAAGAACATTATTACGTCGATAAAACATTACCCTCTATGAACCTCACTTGGCGGGTAGCACAGCAAAACGAATCAACACACATTTGACCGATTTTCAGGACAGACAAAAAACAGTCAACAAACCTGTCGTTCTATAGAATTCTTATAGTGCTTATATTGAAGCTAGTACTTTGTGCTTTAGGATGAGTACATTAAAAAAATTTCTTTCGACTATCTCGAGCGATAGCAGGTTTTTGAAATGCGCGTGTTTACCCGGGCAGTGAGTAGTGAGCAGGTAAAATTTACGGAAAATACGTTATTTTGGTCTAGCATAATCAATAATTTTTCTGGGGGTTTTTCTGGTTTTTTGGCATAATAGAAAAAACGAGTTATAAAAAATTCCTCTAGTGAGAATGCGTATTTGAATTATCTAGTATTTTCTACCTCATAATCTAATTTTTGACCAAATTGGGGTTATTTCGTTTTATTCAGTTGTCCTTCATTCGTTTATGTTTATTTTCATTAACAATTGCATTCTTTATTGATAATTATTTAATATTGTTAAATTGGAACTATTATACGCGCGGAAAATATGGGATTGACAACTTACGTGCAGTACACAGAGAGAAAAGTTTTGAATCAAAAAAATCGGTCTTACTTTAAAAGTAAAATTGTTGACGTAAACTAAATTATACCATTTTGAAAGATTAGAAAATGAAATAATCCAGCAATGCTCAATAGTTTCATATAAAATTATTTAAATACGAACTTTTAAGTGTATTAAATACACAATACTACTGTAAAATTATTTCTGAATTAAAATTATTTTAGTGAAATTGATTTTGGGTCAGCCTAGAAAGTCAATTGTCTATATGAACATCATGTAAAATTATTATTTACATTTGGATAATTATTGTCTTAGGATGAAGCAGGTGTACCAATTATAAGTTATTTTTGAATTTTCCAAATTACATCAACTGGTAGTGACTTCGTGATAGAAAGACAATCACAAAATAAAAAAATAAAAACAAAAGAAAAAAACTTTCAGCGAGTAAATTGAATGTGCCACTTTAGGTAATAGTGAAAACGAAATAAAATGTGATTTAATCGAGCCCCTGCTTACTATGGCTAATTTTTTATTTTTCTCATAAAGATAAAGTCAAAATATACGATTTATTAAATAGAAAATAGAAAATAATTAGTCAAAGTAAGGACCGTACACCTAAAATAGGGTTTTGTAGCCTATAAAGACGTTAATTGAGTCGTTTTAAACCACCCCCTCCCACACTTTTCGTTCTCTAATTTCACCCTTCGCCCCATATCCCAACTTCTTTTTCCACTACTTTCCCCTCTCCTTGGCATCGAGCTGATACTCCCCTTCCCCTACTTCCCTCTCCAGCCATCACTTTTCCTCCTCTACTGACCCTCATTTACCCTTACTTCCTCTACTTTCCCTCCATAATTTTTCCTGACTCCTTACTTACTGTCCTCTCATTTCCCCTCGTTTGTCCTACACACCCTCCCCTTATAGCCCCTTACTTCCCTACCCATCATTTCCACTAACTTCCTCTCATAAGCCCTTACTTCCCCTTACTTCCCCATCCATAATTTCCCCTTACTTTCCTTCATCTACCCTCCTTGCAAAAAAGTTCGACGGACGGACGGACGCCCTACCGAAACTATAAGGGTTTCTACCCGGAGCTAAGAAACCCTAATAATGAGTAAAAAAAAGGTCATCCTATGGGCATAGTTTCAAAAAGAATAACCAAGAATATTGGCTTTATACTTAGTCCGAGGGTTCTTTTTTCATCCCAGTTAAAAGACCTAAGTCTTTTAATGTTGTAAAATATTAAATAATTTCAATAGTTAGACCTTCAAAATGGAGGAAAAATGAGCTCACATAAATTCTGAAGTGTGAAAGGGATGTGGCCCAAAACTTTCACCACCACTTATGCCGAACATCTTTACCAGGTGCCCTAGAAAAATGGTTTAATGGGTTTTCTAGGCTATTATGACGTTAATTAAGTCGTTCAAATTTCCCCCGCCCATACCTTCTTTTCCTACTTTCCCTTCTCTTACTTCTCCTTCATCTACTTCTCCTCTCCTCACTTCCCTTTTCCTACTTCTCCTCCCCTACTCACCCCTAATTCATTACTGAACCACCCATCGCTCCCCCTTCATTTTGATACATCTCCCTCATTTACATCCCCTTCCCCCACTTTCCCTACTATCACACCACTCTATTTCCTTCCCTTACTTCACCTGCGCTACTCACCCACAATTCCCTACTGCTCTTCCCCTACATGCCCTCCCTTATCCTACTATCCCTCTCCATAGTTACCCATTCACTTCCCCTCCTCAGCCCTACTTATAATTGATCTGCCTTTCTTAATTCTGCTCCCCTCACTTTCTATCCCTTCCCCGTCATTTCCCCTTGCTTCCCCTCACTACTCCTCTGAGAAAAATGTAGGACTGACGAACGGACTCCTGATTCAAACTATACAGGTTTCTGCCTGGGGCTACGAAACCATGAAAACCAGGCGTCCCATTATTGGGCATTTTAAAGCACGTACCTTGGAAAGGTGGGAGGTGTTTGTTTGTAATTCGAAAAATATTAATTTAAGAAAAAAGTGTCTAGAACAAATGCTGATTACGAAGTCATTATTCTTGGGTCACCTTTTCCGAAAGTATGCCCCATTCCATTTAGAGTAATGTATTTTTTTTCATTTCGTAAGACTACTTTTCTAAACATCCTTGGTGGTCGCAGACTTGAGTATTTCATTTATCTTGTAGGTACTAAGAGAGGAAAAAAGGAGAAAAATGTAAAGTAAGGTGTAATAGAAACAAGCATGTGAGCGAGTAGAAATCAGGATTGCGTCGTCCCCGGAACGGGAGAAATGAGGGTTTACGCGACGCAGAATGCAAATGAACGATAAACCGTCCTCTCCACCGTCTAAGGACGGTATATCACTGGTGAAACCGGTAGTTTTAGTTTATGCCGCATGCATAAGAGGTATTTCACGTCGAGGCCCTGCTGCGTCCGACGACTCTCGTCAGGAGAATCCTCCCCTTTGCCTCTATTGCTCCTCTTCCTCCAGCTACTGCCCCCTTTTTACTCCTCTCCGAGATTAAGTGATCTCTCGTCATGAAATATACTACCGTCGACTCCAGGGACCTCGATTCTGTCAAAAAAGGACTTCTCGGAAAACGCAATCAGTGACCAAAGCACGCGTACGTGAAATTCTATTTACGACAATCTTCAAAATTGCATCGTCAATATTATGTCGTTTAAGGTGATCCAAGAATCGCAAAGTTTCAGAAATTTGATGTGCACTTGAAAATTCTTCTTCTTTCTGGAAAAAGGAAAATCCTTATAAAAATGTAATCCATTCGGATATCTTGCACTTCCTCGTTGAGGTTGCAGGCTAAATTCTAGATATATCTTCTTTTCTTTCATGCTTACGATAAATAGTTGAAAATATCAGACTAATTTTTGTGGTGAAAATGTAATGCGATCGTGTAGTTTTATAGAAAACAATGGACATAGACGATTTTTACATAAGCAGCATCATAAACCGCGTGCTATGCTTGTGTGTAATTTTTCGATTTGAGAATAAAGTTAATTTGATGAATTTATTTATAAAAATTTAGAAATCTTTTGAAATGTTTCGAAATATTCTTAAACTTTCTTCAAAAATGAATTTTTTTGAACAGAAAAATAATTTTTATCTTTCCCAGGAATCTCTAGAAAAAAATTGTATTCTCTTGGAACCTTTCTAATATTAAAAGGCCTCTAATTTCTTTCATTCTTCAAAAATCTAAATTTTCGTTAAAATTTTTTGAAATCCTTTTAAATTCGAAATTCCTTTTAAATCTCTTCAAAACTTCTAAATATCTTATAAAATTATTGAAATTTTACTTTAAATTAAAAAGAAATTCTGCATAATTAAAAAATAGCCTTAAGATCATTTGTATTCTATTTGAAAATTCAGGAAATATTTAAAAATTGTCTTGAATATTCACTTGAAATTAGGTTTCCAAAATGAGAAATTATTAAACATTTTTCCAGAAGTCCAAAAACAATTTATGTATTCTCTTGAAACTTTCAAAGTGCGTGAAAAGGTTTCTTCTTTTGAAAGCTTTGAAAAAAGTTATTCTTACAATTTTAAAAAGTTCTGCAAAATTTAAAAAATTGCTTTGAAATTTCATAGATACTTTTATGACAATTTGGAAACAAAGCAAAAAAAAAATTTGTTATTTTAAAGACTTTCAAAATCCTCATAAGGCTTAGAAATTATATTTAAATCTTTAAAGATCTACATTTTCTTTCAATCTTTTTGGAATATAACGATTTTTGAGTCTTTTACAATCAAAAAAAAAAAAAATCATTCAAGATTAGAAACATTTCTTTCGTCATCTTGCAAAATTGAAAATTTTTGCTTTAAAACTTTTTTTTTAATTTCAGGAAATCATTTAAAATGTTTTGATTTTTTCAGTGTTCTCTTAAAATTCATTTCCCAAAATAAAAAATCATTTGCAATTTTCCCAGAAATCTCAAGAAAAGATTTTTATTCTCTTGAAACCTCTTAGAATTCTGAAAAAGTTTTTCTCTCAAAATAGTCATAATCTACATTTTGTTTTTAAAGTTATGAAAATAATTTTTCACGTTCATTGTTTTGTAATCTTACAAAACCAGGTCACTACCTGTTTCTATTGCAGTTCAAGTTCTAAAAGATATTAACTTTCATTCAAGCTGAAACTTTAGTGAGCCCTTATTTTTTCTGTGTAAAAATAATATCTGTAATCATTTTTGTACAGTTACATAACACCATTCAATTTTTTCAAGAAAAATTAGGCGAATCTTGTCCTAATTCTTTTTGTAAGCACGAAAGCAAGGAAGATAATTATACTTTAACATTCGATCTTGACGGAGTGCAAGATTTCATTAGATTGAATTTCATTTTTACATTCTCATCTCAATGAGAAGGTATTGGTTTTATGTGAAAAATGACTTTCGCGGATTCAATCAAATG
>JAABKJ010002607.1:0-27723 GCA_011634705.1 Andricus grossulariae | reverse complement strand
CACACATTACTACTATCCAACCGAGCAATTCACGCCTATCCCGAAAGGGAAACGGCTTAATGATATAATAATAATAATAATACTTCGTTTTAATTTATGAATTTATTTTTAATAATGAAAGTTTGATTTAAAAGGGTTTAAAATATTTGATTATTATGAAAGCTCATTAAAAAAATAACTTCGTCAATAGATTAACAAAATATTTAAATAATAATATTTATATTATTGCAGGCCTTGACACTTTTATACTGCTTTTTAACAATCGCAATGTGAAAAGATTCCAAAATATTTTAGGGGATTTCAAGAAATTTCTAACCATTTCTAAAGATTTCGAAGATTTTGAAAGGATTTTATATGATTCCGAAGTTTTCAAAGTATTTTAAAAGACTCCAGGGAATTTCAGAGAATTTAACGGATTTTAAGAGATTTCAACATGTTTCATCTGATGTCAGAGGATTTCCAAGTTTTTAAAATGTTTGTAGAAAATTTTGAAGATTTTATAAATTTTGAGATAATTAACGTGATTTCAAAGCACTTAAATGGATTTTTAGTAATTTTATCTGACCTAAGTGATTTTATAGGATCTCCAAGGACTTATAAGATATCAAAAAAGTTTCAATGGATTGTAAGGTTTTGAAATTTTTGAAATATTTTACAAGATTTCAAAGATTTAAACATTTTTAAATGAACTAAAAAAAATATTGAAGATTTCAAAATGTTGTACAGTACCTTAAAATAATTTCTGAGGATTTTGAAGAATATAGTGAATTTTAAAACATTCCAAGGAATTTCAGGAGTTTTTAAAGAATTTCGTAAGACCATAGAAAATTTCAAAAGTTTTAAAAGTTTCGAAGTAATTGAAAATGGTTTCGTACTTTTCAGAAAATTTAAAAGATTTCGAAGTTTTCTAGGAATGTTTATTGTATTTACTAAGTTTTAAGGGATTTCAAGGAAATTTACAATATTTGAGAAATTCATAGGAGTTAAACAAAATTAAAACACTCCACGAGAACAAAAATTAATTAAATTCAGAGCAAATCAAAATTTAAATTTCTCTATAATGCTCACTATTCAATTTTAACTACGATCTTCTTTGAGATTGAAAAGAACCAAGAAACTAACGATCAACTCCCCTTCTTCCTTTTTTATTTTAGTCCTTTTTTATTTTTTCAAATCACAGTAAAAAAACATTTACAAAAAATCTACAGATAAACGTCGAAATATTGGTAGATTTGAAAAGAAAAATTTTTGTCATTCAAAAAATAAAGAAAAAGACTAGGAAGAAGGAAGGGGGATTTAGGTGTTGCCTTCTTTTTCTTGCTCCTTTTTTTATTTTGGTTCTTTCAATTTTAATGTAGGTATTTAAGACTATTTTGCCTAAACTTGATCGTCTGATGCTTGCTTTTTTCTTAATTTGTAAGAATTTCGTAATTAGATCCGATAAGATTATAAGGAATTTTTATAGATTTAATGGGATATAAAGAAATTGGGGAGTTTTCCAGGAATTTGAGAGGATTTCAACAGAATTGAAGAGTTTTTAATAGATTTCAGTAAATTTTGACGGATTTCAAAGATTTTAAGGTATTTCAAAGCTTTTACGGTATTTTACTCGATTTGGTGGGATTACTAGGGATTTGCTAAATTTCAAGGGATTTTTGAGAGTTCAGGGCATTTTAAAGGATACCAAGGAATTTAACTAGCTTTAAAATTTTTTTATGGTTTTCGAAGAATTTTATAGGATTTCAGAAAATTTCAAGAAATTTTGAAGGATTTCTACGGATTTCAGAAATTTCAAGGAATTTCACTAGATTAATTACCTTTTATAATTAAAATTGCATTGGTTGCATAACTCTATTAGGTCCATCTATGAAAATAATAAAATGCATCTGTATAATATTGAAGCACTTAAATAAATTATTTATAAATAATGAAGTAATCAAATAAAACTACAACCAGTTTTAAGAGCTAAAACTACAGTTTGTCAAAAATAAACACCCTGTTGGAAATTCTTGAAGCTATAACATTTTCAAGCATGTTGAAAATGTGAAAACCGGGGACAGAAGTTGTTATCCAGTATTTACACAGTTAAATAATTAAAAAATGGAATATTTCAAGTTGATCAACTGCAAATTCAAATTTTCTCTACTGAAACAATTTTGTTATTATATCTTACCAATAAAAAAACTTAGGAATGTTTTATTAGTATTGATTATTATAGTAAGGACGAAAAGGACAAATCTTTGAAAGAAATATTTAATTATACTTATAATTATCATGATTTCATGATTAATAGTAAATATTCTTGATTGGAAGAACGATTTTAAACACATAAAAAATTACTTGTTCAAAACAAATTTTTTTGTCGGACTTTTTTATGTCACAATGAATGGATTTCCACCGACCTAAGTATATCCAATTTTAAAAACTAAATTCTGTAATGGCAGAAATATTTAATAAATCGTTTAAAAATATTGAAAACTAGAACATTTCTCATAAAAAGATTGTTTCTTATTTTATAAATGTAAAAAATGTTTCATCTTTCCCCTATTTTCACCCTTTTTCGTGAAAAAATTATCCTAGTTCACCTTTTTTGAGCTCTTTTGCGCTGTGATTCCTATTATATTTTTTTGAAAGTTGATGTTTTTTGAACGGAAAAATGAGATAAAAAAAGGTTATATTCAGCAAAGTGAGCTGGCTACTTTGAGGTTAGATATCTGCCACCGGTTTGTTGGAAAGCTCGTGTAGTATCGAGTGGACACACTAGGCCACTGGTCGATAACGCAACCCCCGCCACTGTATGTATTCTGAAACTTTCCTTACCTCGAGGTAATTTCGAGGGCCGTTCCCCTCAAAATCTCGTAGGATTTTTTTTTTCAATCTTTTTTTTTCTAGCTGTGCACCCATTTATATATGGAGGGTGGCAGTACCGAACTAGATAACCAACAAAAACGGAATTTTCCAGGAAAGCAAAAAACACGAGCAGAAGTTTTGATAAATTAAGTCCAAAAAATTTTGATCGGAAAAATGTGTCCAGTTCTTGGGAAATATATGTGCCATAAAAATTGTAATCTTCAGTTTAAATATAAAATAAAAAATTTCTTCCGAGATATTGAGTTTCTAAATCAGGGTAAACAAGTTTCGATGTAAAAAAGGTAGCCAATTCCAAATAAATCGTCCAAGGATTTTGAGGTTCCAATTTCACAGAAACAAAAAATTATTACTACGCTTAAATACTACGCTAAAATCCAAACTAAAATTGTAATTAATTTTTTTATCAGTATATCGTCACCAAGCAGTCATCCCTTTTTAATGTTTTATCCGAATTTTTTATTTAAAATAAAAAAGTTGAAAGTTATTAGGTTTGTTATAATTCTTATTCCTTAACCATTTTCAAAAATAAAAATGTAGGGTGGTAGAAGTAACGTTTGTTACCACATTTGTCCCATTAGTAGCCCATTAGTAGTACTGAAAAGAGTAAACTGAAAATTAGTGTAAAAACGTATTTTTAATTAATTAAATCGATTACATTACACGAAATAATAATATTCAATAAATCGATCTTTTTATTTTGAAACTTTCAAATCGATAAGCTGGCAATTGTTCATTTTTGTCTTTCAATTTCGATTATGAATTTCTTCTTTTAAATTTAAAATTCGTAGAGTTTTGATTCTTATAAAAATGACGGTGCTTAAAAATGTTTAATTTCAATAAATAAACCATATAAAATATGTGTGCTTTTAAATTCACAGTGTTTAGAATTATAATTTATTTTTTCGGGCTTCATTTTGAAAATTGTATAAAAAAAATTATAAATTATACAGTAAATTATACAGTTGGATTTCCTAAAAAACTCGGTGTTATTTCTTTTTTATGACGCATCCCCCAAACTTGTTCTATTTGGTGAAAAAGTAAATGTTTTTTTTTTCTTTTCAAAATATGTAATTTTAAACCGTAGTTCTGAAGACTTAAAGTCTTAAACTGTCACAAAATGATCAAAATGATTAACTAATGTTAATTTTAGTAAATATAATAACTGTTTACCAGAAATTACAATTGATGGTACCACGTGTTCAGGCAAATTTTTTACCCAATTAGACCAAAAATACTACGCCTAAGCATCAAAAACTACCTTTCATAGGGATTAAAATATTATATTTATTTGTTATAGCTTTTGAGGCCAAGTGCCAGAATTTTCTTAGGGTTTTACAGAATTCCCTAGTATTTTGAAAGATTTACAGGATCTATAATGTTTTAGGATATCATAAAATATCACAGGAGATTTTTTGTTATATCAGAGGATTTCAATGATTTTAAGGGATTTTAAAAGCTCTCGAAGTATTTTAACTTGTATATTCATTTAATTTCACTTAATTCAATGGGTTTTTTTATTTTTTGTTCAATTCATCTTGAAGTTAGGCATTTCATCAGCTTTTCAATTGAGCATTTCAATTCAGCTTGAATGTTAGGCATTTCATCAAAACTTTTTGAATTCCCTCGAATTTTTCTAAACTTATTTTAAACATACTGAATTCAATGAATTTAAAAAAAATTAATTGTTTGCAATTCTTTTGTTTGTCCATTATTCACCTTAATTTTCTATGAATTTTATCGAATTCTTTCAACTTGCCATAAATCATACTAAATGTACTCCAGTTTTACTAAAATCAATGGAATTTTTTTGTATTTTTTCCAACTCATTTGAATTATTTCGAATTTAACTTGAATTTTTTTCAAGTTATCTTGTTAATCGAATTCCTTTATATTCTTTTAAGTTCAAAAGACCATTAGTCGCATTATTAATGCACGCATTAGTCACTTTTAGTTACTTTTCGGGTTATAAATTAGTCACTTTTGATTTCTTTTTAATTTTTTTGAAATAAATTTCTCTGCGGCAGCCCATAAAAATAATAAATTATAAATTTATTGATTAAAATTTGATATTGTTTTATTCCATCTATACAAAATTCTATGTTAAAGATGTTACGTGATCAGAATTTCGGTCTTTAAATATTAATGGTCAGGGAAAATTGAAAATTATTCAGGAAAAAATCAGGAAATTAAAAAAAAAAAAATTTTCCGGCCGTCCTGATTGCACTACTGTTAATATCTTCCATACTGTTGAAGTTTTTAATTATTTTATTCGCTGTACCTAATTCGAAAGAAAGAAATGCACAGTCTTTTCTCTTAATTAATTTTTTTTTAGAAACCATTTAGAAAACACCAAATTTGCTATCGCTTATATTTTAATTTTTCAGCGTACATTACAATAAAAGTAAATTCTCTTTCAAAATATTTAATTTTTGCGCTTCTTCAACAAATATTATTGGATAAAAGTATAATTTTGTTCATATGAAATAAAATAGTAGCAGAAAACTGAAATCAATTGGTATTATATACTTTTTGATCACAATAAGTGATAAATACAATGTAGAAATTCTGTTATGACAAAAGTATCGTTTAAAACAAATAAAATTTGAAGTTAATTGATTGTCATAACTGTTGAAGATTATAGCACACCAGCACTCAATGAAGATTTTACTTCATTTTATAAAACATAAATTTTCTTTTATTACGAAAAAATGATTTTCGTACCGATCGAGTGATTTCTTTAAACGCTAAATGATCAAACAAAGAAACGCCTTTCTTGATCTAAACCTTAAGCATTTAAAAAGCGAATTTGTGTATCAATTCGCACTTATTTTGTAAAAAACCTAATTTATTTTATAGATCGAGAACTCTCTATAGTTTCCTCGAAATATATTATTATTGCGTTTTTATGAAAGACATCATTCATTTTTGCTTTCAAACCTCGAAACTCACGATTACTCGGACCAGAAGGAAAGAAAGAAAATATAATAACAGTAATTAAAACTAGGAAATTACAGACCTAAATCATTCTTTTGTTATCTTATGCGATAAATATTCACAATTGTACACCGGCAAAATACCTCTTTGCCACTTACACGCGGCAATTTTCCTCCTTCCTCTTTGCGATTTTCATCTCGTTACATCTTGCACGATAAGTAAGAAAATAAGGAGTTTCAAGTTGGAGCATTTAGCTTTTGTTATGTTGTTAATAATAGTATCTAGTATAGGAAAAAAGCTGCGAAAAGTAAATTAAGTAATATAACAAACTGAGATCGACGAACGGAACGAAAGCTATTTTCATGGAAAATTGGAAACTTCCCTTACGAATAAATATTATGGGAAAATCAGTATAGGTCTATAACGATTTTTCTGTAATGAATTTTCCACAATTTTTTCGCGATTATAGGAAATTCATTACATAAAATTATTATGTGGAAAACGATTCCATGGCAGCCATATTTTAAAATAAATATCAGAAAAATATTGAAGGAATTAAGGTAAAAAGAATACCAAGAAAGAGATTCTGGACAATTAAACTTTGCAGAGCAAAAACCTATTTTATTTTGATATCTCTAAAATCGCTTGAAAATTCATTGCAATCCCTTGATACCTTTGGTAATATTCTTTAATCTATTAGAATCTTTGAAAAATTAATAAAAATCTGTAGAAATCATTAAAAATCTCTTGGAAATTATTTTAACTAATTTATTCCATAAAGTTCTCTGAAAATCTCTTGAAATTTGTAAAATTCCTTAAAATTTTTGAAATACTTGTAGACTTATCGAATCCCTTAATTCGTGTGGAATTCTATTAAATTCCTTGAAATAAGTAGAAATAATTGAATTAATTGAAATAAGTTGAAATAATTTAAAATCTTCTGAATGTATAGTAAATTAAACTTATTCATTAAAGTTCTTTAAAGGAAGGCCGCTGAAATCCCTAGAAATATTTGAAATCCCTCCAAAACTTGGAAATCTTGAGAGATTTAATAAAATCTTGTGAAATTCTATTTATTTTCTAAAGTTCTCTAGAAACTTCTTTGGGTTTCCTTTTAATTTTCAAAATTCTTTGGAATCTGTTCAAATGCCTTAAAATCTTTTAAAATCCCATAAAACCTTTGAAATAATTTGAGGTCTTACAAAATCCCTTAAAGCCTGCAAAATTCTATGAAATCTCCTGAAATCTTTGGAAATCCTATAAAATTCTTCGACATGTCATGTCGTTCTTTAAATCACTTGAAATAATTTCGAATCGTTTAGAATAACTTAAAATCTTTCAAATCCTGTAAAACTTTGAAGGTGTCTTCATATCTCTTGGAACTGTTAAAATACGTAGAAATCCCTTGAAATAAAGTTTATTTTATTTCCTAAAGTTCTATAGAAATTTTTTGAAATCCCTTAAAACCCATTGAAATGTTTGTAAATCGAACAAATTAATTCAAGTAAGCAGACATTATTGTTAAAAGAGCTTCAAATCTTCAAAATATTTTTAAATTCCTTTAATCCTTAGAAATAATTGGAGGTGCTTTAAAGTCCCGTAAATTCTGATGAAATTATTTTAAATCTTTGAAAATGATACACAATTTTTATAAATTTCTTGACATTTTTTAAATCTCTTGAAAAACTTTAGAATCTCAAAAAATATATGAATATATAATCGTGAAAATCCATTGAAATATGTAGAAATCATTTGAAATTTCTTAATTGTAAATTAAATTAAACTTATTAATTTAAATCCTGTAAAGAAACTGTTCAAATCCCTAGAAATCTTTTAAATCCTTGGAGATTCAATAAAATCCTTCAAACTTTGTGAAATTTTTAAAAATGTTTTGAAATGTTTGGAATCCCTAGGAATCCGTGAAATCCCATTTATTGTCCAAAGTTATCTAGTAATTCCTTAAAATCGAGCTCTAAATCTTTGGAAATCCTATAACATTATTTGAAATATCTTGAAATTTTGTTAATCTCTTGAAATTCTTTGGAATTTGTCATATTAAATTAAAATTGTTTAAAATCTCGTAAATCCTTAAAAATAATTGAAGATCCTACAAAATCCCATAGGTCTTGAAATTTTTTTTGAAATCTTACAAAAGTCTTTGATATTCTTTGAAATATTTTTAATTTCTTGAAATCCATAGCAATTTTTGGAAATCGTTAAAATCCATTTAAATTAAAGTTAAAATGCTTTAAAATCTCTTCAATATAAGTTAAACTAAACGAATTCGTTAAAGTTCTCTACAAAATAACCGTTGAAATCCCTAAAAATCTTTTAAATCTCGTGAAATTTCTTTTAAAAACTTTTAAATCTTTTAAATGTTTGGAATCGCTAGGGATTCCTTGAAATTGTATTTATTTTATCAAACTTAAAATCTTCGGAAATCCAACAAAATTCTTTGAAATCCTTTGAAATTTTTTAAATCTCTTAAAATTCTTTCAAACCGGTTAGAAGAGCTTAACATCTTCTAAAATCTCGCAAATCCTTTGAAATAGTTTGAGGTCCTATAAAATCCCTCAAATCTTGTGAAATTCTTCGAAATCATACAAAAATCTTTCAAATTCTTTCAATCTCTTATTGAAATTCTTTGGAACTTTCAAAACTAACTTACAGTCCTTTGAAATTTGTTAAGTTCCTTCATTGCCCCTGGAATTTGTTGGAAAATATAGAAATTCCTTGAAATAATTTGAAATCCTACGTTAATGAATTAATATTTTTTTTCAGTTTATCTATTTTTGGCATCACTTCATTTAACATTTTAACATTTTTTTATTTCTATACGGAGGTTATTATAATGACAACAAGAAATAATGACAAGGAATTCATTATAGGAAAATCATTAGATATAGGCATATACTAAATTTCCTATAATCTTTTTTTGTAAAGGTGTAACGACCATAACAGTTAGTCACGAATCCGTTGAACATTTTTCAAATTCTGAAAAAACGATCAAATTAAAAAAATGGTAATGCGTTCTACTTCTGAAAAGGATTTACACATAACAACATGAAAGTTGGTACTATTGTATGAAAGTATTAATGTTCACTTTACCATATATTCACAATAAGCTCTGCATTAATATCAAACATTTAAGACTCTAATAAGTTTTTAACTCTGATTTTTCTTTCTCTTTAATTTTTAGTGGGGAAGGAAAAATTCAGTGCGATACTGGGTGGCGAACGCTGGAAGTGACAAAATGGCAAGTTTATATATTTAATTCTATGCATATAGATATATAATTTTTACTTTTTTAAATCTCAAACTGCCATGCTTATTTTACTTTTTACTTTTATAATCACATAAATTTCAAAAATTAAATTTTTTCTACAAATGTTTCCTATTATTCAATCTTCTCAATGTTGCCTTTTTTATAATTTATCACTGTTTAAGAAATATGTGTAACTCTTAGAAACAATCCTGCTTTCTGAAATATTATCTTTCTCTACTCTTGTTAATGTCGTAACGAAGAATTTGGTCAGGTCAAGATTATTAAGTATTCATTAAATTGATATCATAAATTGGAATTAATATTTTTTGGTGCATTTTAAGAATTACAGTCCGACACTGACCATTTTGGATTTGAAATTCTCTTGGCGCGATGACGATTAACCTATAGTATGAATATTCAGTTATTTAATAATTATTCTAGCAGCGATGCTACAGAAATAGATTACGCAGGATATTGCAAACGTAAATTATAAATGAACGTGTGAGATATATGTTCACGGGAATGAATTCTATAGTGGGCCGTAATTAATGAAATGTCGACTGAATCAATACAACACAAAAGCGCGTTGTTAGACTGTAATTTGATAGTTGTGACTTTGTAACCATAAACTTGTATGGTGCTTGCACTGACGTTAAGACGTAACAGCTTATATAGTTTCTGCCAAGAAAAAAGTCGACTTTTATTTGTATTACTCAAATCGAGTATGCGGAAACTGTATTTCTAAAATAAAATTTAATACCTTCATAGTGCACTCTGCCGATATAAAAATAGGATTAATTTAATTTAAATTTAATTAAAAATATTTTGCTCTTTGTTATGATTTAGGGGCGGTACATAAATTACGTAAAGCTTTTTTTTTGTTGAAATTTCGGACCACCCTTCGTTAGCGTTCGTAAGTTTTAAACCCCCCCCCCCCCTTATCTTGAGTAATTCTTTCAGACTAAATTTTTTTCGTGAACTTATTTGGGTATCATCCAAAAATAACTTAAGGGGATTTGGAGGGATGGGTGGTTTGCTAAAATCTTCTGTTTTTTCATGATTTAACAAAGTAGTTTTTTGAACCGAAAAAGATGAATTTGTCATAAAAAATGTAATACTTGATATGTTAACCAAAAAAAGATTTTCATTTAAAATTTAAAAAAAAGTTGACTTGAAATCTGTAGGACATTCACAGGATATTTTTAGACATTAATTGGATATCCTGAAATATCCCGTTGCTGTACGGGTGAATCCTTAACCAAAACAACTTAATTTTTAATCAAACGATTTTTCAGTAAAGAAAATGAATTTTATCCAAAATGCTACATTTTTAAGCCAAAAAGACGAGCTTTCTGTAAAACAGTTAAATTTTCATTCAAATACTTGCATTTTTAAATTCAAAATGATCAATATTTCAACCAAAAACGGAATAGTTACATTTCCATTAAAAAAAAAAATAATTTTCAATAGAATAAACTACTTATTTACCAAACAGTTGAATTGTTTGCTGAATTGTTGAATTTTCAAACTGAAAACACGATGTTTCTACAAAACAGTAGAATTTTTAACCCGAAAATATGAAATTTCAACAACAATTTTTATTTTCAACCAAAATTTTTGGTTGTAGCAAAAATGGTTATTTTCAACAAACAGTTAAATTTTTAGCCAAAGAGATTGATTTCCTGCTAAAATTATGAATCTTCAACGAAAAAATGAATTTTTGAAAAATTAGTTCAATTTTCTACAAAGAAGTTGAATTTTCAACCAAAAAAGATAAATTTTGAAAAAAATGTAACAGTTGAATTTTTAACTGAAAAATTGATTTTCTACAAAAAAAGACGAATTTTCACAAAAATACATAAATTTTCAATCAAGTAGTTAAATTTTAAACCAAGGAGATTAATTTTCTATAAAAAGACGATTTTTCAACCAAATACATGAATTTTTAACCAAATAGTTAATTCAGTTAAAAAAATTAATTCCCAACCAAAAAAAGAAACAAATTATTAATAAAATAGCGAAATTTTCAAACAAAGAAACGAATTTTTAATTAAAATGCTAAATCTTCAACTAAAAGAATGAATTTCTAACAAAGCAGTTCAACTTTCGACATAATAGTTCAATTTTCTACAAATTGGTTGAATTTCCGAGCAGAAAAGACGAATTTTCTCCGCATAGTTGACTTTTGAACCCAGAAATGTGAATTTTCACCAAAAAAGTTTATTTTGAACCGAAGTAAATGAATTCTTAAACAGGTAGTTTCATAAAAAAATGAAATTTCTACAAAAAGAGATGAATTTTCAAACCAAAAAGGAAACACTTTTTTTTTTAAATTATTGAATTTTTGAGCCAAAAAGACGAATTTTGAACCGAGGAGAATGGCTTTTTTAACCAAATTTTTGAATTTTAAACAAATTGATTAAATTTTTAACTAGATAATAAAAATCTTTCAATAAAAAAGATTATTTCTTAAGCAGAAATTTAATAGTACACTTTTCAACCAAAAAGATTGAATTTTCTAACCAAAAATAACTTTAAAGTTTATATTAGTTAGAAAACTGGAAATTTTGCTAAAATCTTGTTAAAACACTAGTATTATTAGGTAAATTACAAGTAATACTGTTAGAATGATCAATAAAGTAACATTTTTTTTTTGCATTCAATTTATTAGGTAGTACAGTAAGCAATATTGACAAACAGCTGTTTATAATAAAATTTGTTTAACTTGTGTTTCTTGGTGATTCGCAGACTTGAAAATATATTACGTTAGGAATGATTTCGACCACGTACCTCCCCCTATGTAAGACAGCATAGAAAAATGAACATTTTTTTCTCATAATACCGCGAAAGATAATAAAATTCTGCGTCAAATAAGCCCAAGTTGAAGGCATTATGTCATTTTTATAAAAATATATTGCAAAAAAAATTGGGGCATTTTATATAGAGAATTAAAAAGTATTATTCCCAAATGACCTAACTATAGAAATATGAATTTTTCACGAGAGTCAGAAAATGCTTTATAAAGTCGCAGTTTCAATTTTTGCTCGCACAAACAAAACTGTTTTTTTTTTATCAGAACTCATTTTTGCTTCCTAAGAAGCTGCAAAAAAAAGGAAACCCCTTTTGTTGGAAAAGAACCCTAAACGATGAATTTGTTCCGAAGGAGACTCCACTTGGATCTCCAAAGGAACCTAGTTTTAATAGAGACTTTTTCAAAAGAACCTATTTTTCGCTTTGCCCATTTCGATATCTCATCTAGTCAATAACACAATTTTGAAGATAAAGCACACATATAATAGAACTACTGACGGATATAATTAAATGCCGAAAATTAAAGTACAAAATATTATCGCAATTAGAACAGATATAATAACTTGATAAATGTAATTTGCAAGTTATGTAGCAAAGTTGTAAACATAAAGGCATATTCATATGTAAGAGACTTTTTGTCTTCAGTCATCGGTCGACAAATTCTGTAATTCCCTAACTTACCAACCCCACTTTGCAAGCGGTTGGCTTGTGAATGTGACTTCATGTTTTTCTATTCAGGTGTCTCCAAAGGAACCCTTTTGGGTCTCCACAGGTTCCTATTTGAGTTCAAGTTCTAAAAGATACCAACTTCTATTTAAGCCGCAACTTTAGTGAACTTCCAGTTTTTCTGTGCATGCTCTAATTCTAGAGGGAAGTGCCACACGACTTATAATGGTAATTTGTTCTAAATTAAAAAAAATTATGTTCAAATTAAAATCATGCCTTTGCAATTCCTTTTCCTGTTTAATTCTAAAAAACGCTTAATTCTTACAGTATTTTTTAATTTTTGCTATGGTCTTACAAACTACAGCTCAGCCTTCCAAATATCTAATACACTCTTCAGCTATATTTTTTTTAACTTCTCTTTTTATAAAAGACTATAGAAATCAGGGACATATGTTCAAACAGAAAATAGATTTTGAAACAGAAAATAGATATTGAAACTGAATGATTAAGATGAATGAATTGATGAATATTCACGGATTAATATTCCAAGTGGCTCCATGTTCTTGTACGTTGGAAAGGGAAATCTTCCTATCGCATCGGTGATTGGTCTAGGCCGCCTTTTCTCTCGGAGAAGATAAACATCGTCAGTGCAGAGAGAATATCTTTCAGATCGGTGCCGATCCTTGAGATTTCAAGATATTCGCAAGTGAATCTTCCGCTAGGTTGGTAGCTAACCGAAGTTACTACCTTGACTTCGCCTGGCGAATATATATCCTCGCCGGATTTGCATTGCAGATTAGGGTTGGCTCGAAAATACCCCCGCCCATACTTGCCCTCCCCCACTTCGTACCTACATAAACACATACGTACATACATACATACATATATACATACATACATACATACGTACATCCATACATACATACACCGTGCGGTTGCTGCGATTGGTAGCCCTGACCTGGCCTGGTAAAATCACACGGTACCGCTTTCCCAGATTTAGCATATTCCGGATATGCATTTCGAATGTGAACTTGCGCGAGCGGGGAGGATTTAACATTTTTTCCCGCTTTTGTTTGCTTCTCTCTGCTGCTGCTGCTGCTACTACTGCTGACACGTGAGCTGATTTAGTGAAATATGAAATGTTACTTTTAGATTTTAAGCTTTCGGAGGTGAAACAAAAATTAAAACTAAAAGAGTATATTGGCTAAAGTTGAGGGTCGTTTTAAACCAGATACACGGTCATTGGTCTATATCACTTCCTTATAGAGTGAGGTTTGTAATGACCTAAATTTTCAAATATAATTTGGTGACATATTTGACATATTCGAAATACGACAATACTATATGTGGCGTATTTGTTCGCGTCCTTGAGACGCATCGATCGACCTATTGATGAAACTTTCATAACCCAACAATACCGATGTATAAAGTTTCAAAAAAATTTGTGTATGCTGTTTATATGAGAAAAACTTTGTTCATATTATGAATACTACAGTACTGTATCTGACATGTTTGTTTGTGTCTTCGACACGCATAGATTGCTCAAATTAAGAACCTTTCATAACCTACCATAACATACCAATATCGTTTTTAAATTGAAACCAAATATTGTCCTTGTTAATAAGAGGTTGTTTTTCATATTGGGAATATAATAGTACTGACGAACTTTCGATGACCATTCTTGAATAATCAATAGCTACTTTGAAAGTTAAAAAAAAGTTACATTGTTTCTATGCAGAAAACTTTGGTTTTAATTTGGAATATACTACCGTAAGTTGAAAAGTTGTTCATTATAACAGAGCATTTCAATTGACATTTTGGTGGGCTCTCTGATTTTTTGAAAATAAGATTTTCGGTAAAAGAGAAACATAAGCTTGAAAATATTGGATGTATCCATTTTTTCCTTCTGTTGGGGAAAAACTTCCCTCCACGAGGAAGCAAATTCATTTGATGCCTATGCGGAAGCCGAATGCTCATAAAATGAGCACAAATAAATACACCCGCAGTAAATACAGCCATAGTTCGAGTACTTCGCAGCGGTATTGGTAGCACTAGCTTATTACGCGATATTGCACAATGTTGTGCTAATATCAGGCCACATACTCACGGACAAGTTTAACCACATTATACTCTATGCAAACGTTTTTAAATCTCAAAATAAATTCATCGGTCAAGAATAATGCATTATCAAGAACATATTAGCAGATATTTTAATATTATTATGAATGTGTTTTAGCTGATGTGGAAAACAGGTTTTGGACATGGCGTATATGAGATTCAAAAAATTGATTTTTTTTCAGAATTATAATACGCCTTGTCCACCAAATATTTATAATGAAAATGTTGAGTAAAAAGTTAAATAGAATGATAGCTTATTTTACTCCATGATCTCGCGTACCTCGAATTAACTGAGTTATTCCTAAATTATTGACTTTCAAGTAATATTCCAATGGTTAATTTTGTAAGGTTAAACGTATGTCTGAAAATCGTTATCCCTCAAATAGACATTTTGTTATCTATATAAAATATGCGCTGCGAAGTTGGCATTGTTTTCACATATAACATACCAACTAAGAACACGGCGTAATATAATTCGAAATTTTAATTACCTTCTTATTTTAGTTAATAATTGCAACAGATGAGATAATGAATTTTGGGGAAAAATGTATTTAGAAACAAAGTTTACCACTTACTGAGCCTAAAAATAATAATGGTTGAAAGTTATCGATAAATGGACATGGCGCAGTATAACACTAGCGTGACGACTTTTCCTTAACGATGCAACTATTTTGTTACTAGCCATATCCCTGTAGATGATTATGGTTCAGTTCGATTTAAAAGTGGGTCAAAATGTAGGTTTGGTATTTTTTAAAGTGATTCCTTCTTTTTGTCTGTTCTTTGCCCGATTCAATAAGTAAGGGGCTGTTCAAAACCTACGTCACACTGCCAGGGGGGGGGGACAGGATTTGTGACTATGTGCAACAGAAGGGTGGGGGGTTAACGCAGAATTTGAGATTACACATGGAAAATATAAATGTAAATAAAAATTATTCGAAGTACTTGAACAAATTTAAATTAGTGTTTTTATTTTACAAGTGCAGAATATATATCTTTTACACTCTTTCCCCTATTCCATTCTTCCACTCTTATTTAAAGAATTCCTCTTTTTCCCCCGTTTTCAAGAATCGTCCCTTTTTTCTCGTTATTTTTTGCTCAAATGTGAACTGAATTATTAGGAACAATAAGAGAATCCAACAATTTGTTGTTGAAAATTAATCAGTTTTCATATTTCTGGTCGAGAATTTATCTCTTTTGGATAAAAATTCTACATTTTAGTTGAAAATTAATTTTCTGAAATGAAAATTTATCTATTCCATTTTTGGTTAAAGAATGATAGATTTTAGATTAAAATTGAACTATTTGGTTGAAAATTAAGTTTTATGTTAAAAATTAATAAGTTCGGGTTGCAGATTCAACTGATTTAGAGAAAATTCGTTTGTTTGGCTCACAAGTTTAACTGTTTTCCTGAAAATTCGTCTTCTCGGGTCGAAAATTTTATTATTTTAGTAGAAAATTAAACTATTTAATAGATAATTCAACTATTTGGTGAAAAATTAACTTTTTGATTCAAAATTTATATTTTTGATTTGACAATTCAGCTGTTTTTTTATTGAGAATTGGCCTTTGTGGCTTATTATGTGAATTATTTATGCAGTCAACCCATTTTCCAAAAAATGTTGGTTATCTATTTCTGTACTGCCACCCTTCAGTTTTGAAAGACATTTTTTATGCAATATGGGACATTTAAATATCCTTGAAACTTTCTTCAAGATATTTAACATAACATAATTTTACCTCATTTGAAACACATAATAAATTTTTCACTATAATGCACTGAAATCTTTTTATGTCTTTATATATCTTTCAAAAAGGATATCAAAAAACTAGTATCTTCCTCGAATGTGGTTATCTGTCGTTCGTTGTGATCGACGTACATCTACATATTTCTGTGCAATTTGAACATATTCCCCATTTAAGCAAGATTTTTATTAACTTCTGTTTCTTGTCATCCAATTCGCGTTTTAGTTAGAGCTATTAGTTTCTATTCAATTCTATCACTTTCTTGCTATTCTTGTTTTAAAAATTGCTACGGAATCTAATTACTTGTTATTCAGTTCTATTAAGTTGTATTAAGAATATGTTTCCTATTCCGCTTTGAAGCAATTATATTTGTTTTTATCCAGTTTTATATATGTTGAAATATAAATTTCAGAAATTTTTCTTTCAGGATGTTCGTTTACGATTTGATAGAGCTAATTAATATCTCAAAAGTATACTTTTTTTTAGCAAAAAGAAAGTTAAGCAGCTTTTTCTGTGCGACGTCCGGCGTTTATTGGGTCTTGCCGTTCTTTGATAAGGGTTTAGTTTTTTAGATGCTTCCTTTTTGTAAGCGCTCCTTCCGCGATTCAATACAGCTAAGTAATAGCGCGAAAGAATTTTTTTTTTGGGACGTTTCATTTTTTCACAAGTAGTTTCTCGCAATTCGTTGCTTTGATTTGACCACTTCTTTCACGATCGAATAGATCTAAGAAATAGCTCGAAAGTATTTTTTAAAAATTAAATGCAGTAAAGTTAGACAGTTTGTTGTGTTTCCTAAAAAATTCGGCTTTTGCTGCTTATATTCTTATACCCCCGGATACTTCAAGCAGAATAAAATAGAGATGGATAATATTATAAAACTTTGCAATTTCAATATCATAGAAAATTTTTAGTAAAAGAATGAGATAGAAATCAATAGAATATAAAAGATATTTATAGAGAACGTTATAAAAGAGAAGAAGGTGAGCATAATTAGAATTGAATAAAAATAGATAGTTTTATAACAAAATGATAGTTGGTCTATAAATATAAATAAGTGACGTTGTGCTAATTTAATTAGAGAAAAGTGTGCCACGAATCATTAGTAGAAAATTACTAGTTCGATTATTAGTCGAAATATTTACTAAATCGTTAGTGCAGAACTTTTAATTTCTTAGTGAAGATATTTATGAATTATTCATTTAGGCTGTGTTATATCAATTAGAAAATGCTATAGAAATAGGAAACGTGAAAAATTAAAAAGTTTTAACAAAGAACGAAATTGTGTGACATTTGCAACTTTATTGAAACAATGATAAGAAGGGAATATTATGAAACATGACAATAGACTATGCTCCCTCCACCAACATAACTTATTTATAAGTCATTGCTTCAAACTTGTAACAATACATTTTTTACATGCTCTATCTATTTTACCTTTCATTATTCACGTTAAAAATAAACCTTTAATTTGATAAAACACAATAGCACACAAAACGATCAAAAAGAAATTTCACTTATTTATTAGTAAGCGAAATCACTACAGTATCAGTCAATATTTTCACCAATTGACTTTGGTAATCAATCATTTTCAATCTTACTTTCAAGGAAAAAGTACTTGAGAAAAATATGTGAAGAAAATTTTATTATTCAAGTGGTGGCTGTGAAAGTTTTAATATTTCATACAAAATGGAATTAAAAATTATATTTTAAAGAATCATTGGAGATTCTTTATTGAATATGGAACAATTTTAAACGTTTCTTTTTAAATTGATTGATGTTTGAATGATTCGCGAACATAATGACATGTGCCCAGTGGGATACACGGAACTGTGTACGGCTCCTCGTTCGATCACTGAAGTTAAGCAGCCCTAGACATGGCTATATTCGCATGGGGGCCGCTGTACTATTAGGGGTGTTTATCAACTATTAAGTTGCCTTCACTTTTAAACTATTAAAAATAATTAGGTTCATTGTTAGAATTTTTTCAGTAAGAAGTATAACATGTTCCAACCCAATAATTTTTCTGTCCGAACCAACATTTTTTTTCTCGTTTAGGATGGCATAATAAGCGCTTATTTAGGTGTGTCATGATTTCGAGATAAATGGGGGTTTATTTTACCTAATTCTGTCAAATTGGAGTGATAATAGATTATTTTAGTATTGAACGTTTTAGTCTTATTTTTAACGTAATTTTATAAAATATGCTGTCTACATTGGGAAAGATTTAGAAGAGGTTAGTAACATTAGTGCAATTAAATATGTTTCCAATATAGTCGCAATCTGCTTATTATTTCACTTATCATCTCGGTAAAATTGAAGTCTTTCAGGTCGTTTCAATAACTTCAGTTTGATTTTATGTCTTAATGAGATAGAGTTAGCCCAAAAATGTTAGCTTAAACTGCAGTTTGGTGATTATACTGGTCTCTCATTATAGGAATTTTAATAAGCGATTATTTTGTTTGGATTTTATAGTGTTTGTGTGACATTGAATGATTATATATTTTCAAGACTTTGAGGGAATTATCTTCCTTATTAATTTTGCGGAAATTGTATAATCAGGTAATTTTGATTTTAAAAGTTACAGTCAGAAAAAATATATTTTTGACAAAAAGAATTGTTTTCTTGGATATACTCGTACATGAAAATTTGTTTGAATCGAACAAAATATTTGATGGACACAACACAATTTTTTTGCTGAACCAACCAAATACTCCATCTACCAAGTAATTTTCCATGTCTATCAAAGTTTTTAAGAGCCTTTAAAAGATTTCAATGATATTTGATTTTTTTTAAACTTCCAAAGACTTTTGAAGAGATTTGAAAAGTTTCAAGGGATTTCGAAAGATTTCAAAGGTTTTGAAGCATGTTAGGAATTTGAAAAGTCAGAAAGCAATTTTTAATTTATTTCAAGAATCTGAAGTGATTTTAAAAAATTTGAAATATTTCAGAGTATTTTAAATGATTCCAAGGCATTTTGAAAAGATTACATTTTTTTGAAAGGATTTTCAAGGATTCTAATGATTTTAAGGGATTTGAAAAAATTTACATGCGATGGTAAAGCACTTTCTAGAATTTCTGAAGATATGGAACAATTTTACAGGGCCTATGAGGTTTTAAGACATTTTTAATATTTCAAGGCATTTTATACGATTTCCAAAGATTTCAATGATTTTAAGGGAAATTAAAAGCTCTGAACGTATTTTAATCAATTTTTAAGGATTTCAGGAAATATCATCAGATTCTATAGAATATTACGGGATTCTATATTATCCGGATGGATTTAATAGAATTTATTCACAAGAACATAGGGATTTCGTAGGATCTCAAAAATTTGAAAATAGTTTCGATTATTTTTTGCAATTAATTTGAATTCCTTGAGAATTAACCCTGAATTATTTTTAATTCATCCTTATTTTTTTTAATTCTTTAGAATTCTACTAAATTTTTTTAATTCTCTTGAATTCTTCTAAATTTACTTTATTTTACTCAATTCAGAGTATTTTTTTAATTTCTTTTAATTTTTGTTTAATTCATCTTGAAGTCGCCTTGAATTCACAGGAATTTCATCAAATTCTTCTTATTTCCTTGAATTTTTCAAATCTCGTTTCAAAATTACTGAATTCAATGAATTTTCAAATATTTTAAAATTATTTTTAATTTACTTGATTTTTTTTAATTTACCTTAAAGTTTGATTGATTTTATTGAATTCTCATTTCTCTTAAATTTCTATAAATTCACTTCAATTTTACTATGATCAATAGAATTTTTGGGATTTTCAACATTTTTCCAATTAATTTGAATTTATTGGAATATTTCTTGAATTGTTTTAAATTTTACGAGTCGAATTATTTTGAATTGTTTTAAAATTGAGGGAACATTATTCACATTATAATTGCACATTAGTCACTTTTTGGGTTAGAAATTAGGTATGACTGAAAAATCCCGAAAAATAAATATCCTGACACTGCGGAATTCCCACAAAAGAAAATATTCGATATAGAAAAGTCCCGAAATGATAAAATTGCCGAAAAATGAAAATCACGACTTGGAAAATTATCGAATAATAAAATTTTTCGAATTTAACCATTTTTCTCGAATAATAAAAAACAGAAAATTTCCGAAATATAAAATATCCGATACTCCGAATTTCCGGACACTAGAAAATGATCGAATTCAAACAATTAAAAAATTCTTTTTAATATATCATATTTATTCCTTAAAAAGACATTAATGGAATATTTTGATTGAAAAAATTGACTTTGGATGTAGAATGTATTTAAAAAAATTATTGTTTGAATTTGAAATAACAATAATTGAAAATAATATTTCTAAATGCAAAAGAATAATACAAGAATAAGATTTTTACTGCAAGAGCAATAATTAAAAAAAACTAGTATGCACATTTAAAAACATTGCATGGAGATTTTTTTTTGCAATTATTATGATTTTAAATTTGAACGGAAAATTAAAAAAAAATACTTCTACATTTTGCGTTTTTAGTATAGACCTGACTTTTGACTGTTTCAAATCCTCGTTATCTTTTATCGCATCTTCATTCGCTACCGAATTATGTGACGCAGAAATTGGAGATGATATACGGTTGGAAGTTACATATATGATTTACGACGCGGTCTGTCCGATTCGGTAACTAATCAAACTTGACTTAATTTTCGGTGCACCAGTTTCCATTATAATTTAAATCTCCTTTATAATTATAGCCAAGCAATTTTATGCTTCTTAATTTGTTGCTAAAGATTACAGAGCATGAAATGTTGCTTATAAGTATGAACACTGGTTCAAGAAAAAGTAGATAATAGGTTCGACTTTTATGTAATTCTAATAAATTATCTAATAACAAAAATTTGGATTTTCAACTTGTCAACAGCATTTTCGATTTTTAATAGAAAAACGGCAAGTTTGATTAAAAAATGGTTAAAGGAGATCTTTTAGGCCTTCTTGAAAGGGAAGGTTTTCAATAGCATTTATGATGATTATGAGAAGAGTGGTGAGTCTATAAAAAAATATTCAAAGGCGACTTTGTAGGCCTTTTTAGAAGCACTAATTTCTTTCTAGACTTTTTTCATACCTCACGTTGTTTAGCTGAAAATTTGAATTTTCGATCTTTCAATAGTATTTTCCATCCCCAAAATAAACACCGTGAGTTCTATCAGGAAAAAGTTATGAATTATTTTGTAGCTCTTTTTAAAAATAACAATTTTTTTTCGTATGTTGTCTAGTTTGGCCGGAAAATTGAATTTTTAATTTTTTTCAGAGTATTTTCGATGGATAAAACCAGAACTGGTGGTCAAAAATGGCTGGTTGACGAACTCGTCTTTTATTTTTTAAACCTCAAAAAAAGTGTGCAAAGCTCAATTCCATCTCATCAGTCTTTCGAAAGTTACCATGCCTACAGGATACAGACAGAAATACATACAGAAATACAGAAACCTTCGTAAAAATCGTTTTTTTTTTTTCAGACACAGAGGATCTCAAAATATAGAGATTTGATGAAAATGGACTAAGTCAAATTTTACATAAAACCAATACCTTCTCATTAGGATGAGAATGTAAAAAGAAATGCAGAAATTTTTAATGACATTTTTCAGAGTTGCTACAGGTCAGGGTGTTCCAAAAAGTCCGGGAATGTTAGGGAAAACCTGTCAGAGTCAGGAAATATTCAACAATTTGGTTAAAAAGTCATTCTTCTTGTTTGAAAATTCTTTTTTTTGTTTGTTAAAAATTGTTCTATTTAGGTAGAAATTGCATTATTTTTTTATTAAAAAGCACTATTGTTTGGTTGAAAATTAATCTGTTTTGTGTTTAAATTAAAATCTTTTCTAGTATAAATATCAAATATTACACTTTTCGGTAAGAATTTGTCTTTATTGTTGCAATCAACTATTTTTTGTTTAAAATTAAAATTAGATTAAATTAAAATTTTAGTTGAAAAACTTGCTTTTTTTGTTAAAAATTTAACTAATTCGTTTAAAATGTTTTTCTGGTTAAATTTAATTTTTTTAACGGAAAATTAAACTATTCCATGTTTCATTGGAAATTTATCTTCGTCAATTGAAAATTCAACTATTTTGTTGAAAATCCGTCTTTTGTGATAGAGTGTAAATCTTCTTGGTAACTGATTTTATTCATCTTTTCAGTTGAAAATTCACTTCATTGTTTGGTTACGTAATTATTCGGTTGTAAAATCCTTAAATTAAAATTTTTGGCTGAAAATTGATGTATTTTGTTAAAAATGGATTTTTTTTGGTCGAAAATTAATCTTCTTGGTAGAAAATTTGACTTTCTAATTGAAAATTCATATCTTTGCTTGTAAATATTTTTTTTCAAATTGATTTGTTTAACTGTATATTTAACTATTCCATTTCTAATCGAAAATTTATCTTTTTCATAGTTTGATTTTCTTGTATCAAAATTCATCTATTTGGTTGAATATTTAACTATTTCGTTAAAAATTTATTTGATTGAATGGAAAATACATTTTTTCACTGAAAATTTAAGGATTTTATTTTTGTTTATAAATGTATCTTTTTTAGTTAAAAATTCATTCATTTCGTTGAAAATCGGTCTTTTTGGTAGAAAATTATAATCTTTTGGGTTGAAAATTGAACTATTTGGTTCAAAATTCATTTTTTTGTTTGAAAATTCATTATTTTCGTTAAAAAACAATTTCTTCAGCAGAAAATTCATGTATTCCATTTTTTCGGAAATTTGACATTTTTTAATAGAAATGTAATCTTCTTGGTTTTCTCGATTTTATCTGATTAAAAATTAATTTTCTTACAGGAAGTTTAACTGTTCTATTTTTGGTAAAAAAATTAATTTCTCTAGTTGAATATTCGTCTTTTTTTGTAGAAAATTTATGTTTTTTAGTTGCAAATTCATGTATTTTGTTTGAAACTTGTTTTTTTTTTGTAGAACTTTCATTTCTTTGGTTAAAAATTGATTGGTCTCGTTGAAAATCCGTGTTTTTTGAGCTGAAAATTAGTAGTTTTTTTAAAACTGAGAATTTAATTATTTTATTTTACTCGAAAATGTATTTTTTTTTCTATATTTCATTATTTTGGTAGGAAATTCATATTTTTCATTAAAAAATTATATTTCTGGTTTAAAAATTCGAAATTTTTGCAGAAAATTTGCGTTTTTGGTTTGAAAATTCAACATTTTGAATTATACATTTTTTTACTTATTGATAGAAAACCTTTCTTGGGTAAAAATTCAACTGTTTTGTTTAAAATTCCTCTTTTTGGTTTGAAAATTTGTCTGTTTTGGTTGAGAATTCAACTAATTCTTTGAAAATTCTATTTTTGTTGAGAGTTTTTTTGATCGAAGATTCATCACTTTGGTTGCAAATTTAACTATTGTGTTGAAAATTCCTTTTTTCTCGGTTAAAAAACAATCTGCTTTAACCGAAAATGTAATTCTTACATATTTGGTTTAAAATTGATCTTTTTGAGTTGAAGACTGAATAATTTGGTTGAAAATTAATGTATTTTATGTATGCCTTACATAATTTGTGGATGACCCCTTATAAAATTCTGTATGGCTGTTCTCACTAAAAGTCTTTAAAAGAAATTAAGAAACAAATTTTTTTTTGCATTAACACAGATCCTGTTGGTGTAAGGTTGTTTTTATACCTGAAAGAAAAATTGAGAACGGTCAGGTAAAATGAAAAGTTGGCCAGAGAAAATTCAGGGAAAGTTTAGGGAATTTCGAGATTGAGATTTTATAGCGACCCTGATTTTTTTTTGAAGATCCTTGCATTCGGTAGTATAATTTTTGTACGTAGTAACCAATGAATGACTCACATATGTGCATACTATCACACAAATGTAACTAGAAACTGGCTGCTGGCTCTGAATTTAGAGGAACGAACATTTACGTCGTTTACTCAGGTCGGCCCGGTTAGTTCTATTCCTAGCCGCACGTATGACCGAATACCTTTTCCCCTTCTTCACGCCTTTGTCCTACGTTACGATTTTTCGAATCACAATACGATGACGAATACAGGGGAAAATACGATTTTTCATTGTAACGTTCCCAATTTACTGTTCTTCATATTTAGAGTTTGTGCGGATTTAATGATTGTCGTAAATGTCAAGGAATACTAACCGAGTAAATGTTGATGTTTATTTGACGATAGAGCATCATTTGATCAAGTGTGTTTCACCTGGAAACGTGCCATAGATTCTCTTACGTGTCAATGCCTACGGAATATTCCTATTCTATATTTACTATCTATTTTGTTCATCCAAATATTATCTGTTTATTACCTCTAACTTATATTTTTTTATCGTTTTCGGTGCAGGGTTATTCAACACAGTGCGCTTCAACCAATCATAGGTTGCATTTTAGGCTTCAAAAAATGAAAACACGAAAATCACAGCTAGGGTGACCATGCACGTAAAATGCTGAAAATGATTCATCCATCTAAAACTCAAGAATAGCTTACGCACTATCAATTCATTATGGCTAAATGTTAAAAGCAGTTTAAAAACTGCATTCTTTACGGGTTGAATGCACACGCATCCATTTTCTTTAATATTTTTAATATATTAATCCACAAGTGGGTTTTATATAAAAAGGCAAGCAACAAGTAATATTTGACCACTTACAACCTTATACTGAGCATCTATTAGATTTCTGACTCTTACAACATATAAGGACAGGGAGATATTGATTTTGCAGTTTGCATACCGTTAAGAATGAGTAAAAGTTTGATGTGTGAAAGAAACTTGAAGGGAATGTTGTTGACCTTAGTTAATTTTAATACAAGACCAATATTTTCATATGTTTCTTTTATTTGGGGTACTGTTTATAGCGTTATCAATCTATGAACACTAGTCCACTTTCCTATCTTACCGGTATAATCAGCTGCGGAGTATAGATTATTCGTTTTCATAAAAAATTGTAATTTTTTCCTATATCTGAGTCATCAATACCACAATATAATTCAGATGAATGATGTTCTGGGAGAGCCGTCACGCAGATTTTAGAAAAACCTCGACCACCACCAACTTTTACTTTAATGACGTATTTGCCGATTACAATTCGCTAATTCAAAATAGCTTCAAACAGTTCCTCTGTATCTGCCAAAATAACTCGTCATCTTTCTTTTAATATTTTGATTTATCAGAAAAATGTTCCATATATTATCCAGGTACAGACTTTTTACGCGTAGAACATCTTAGAGGTTTGCCATTTTTTTCATCTGATTGGATGATACATGTATCAATTTTTCATTTTAATATTGAAGTAACGACTTGATCTTGTTGCATCTCTTGAAGTTTTTCTAAAAACTGAAGGTCATTTTCTCGAGCCTTCAGCAGTTGTCCCACAAAAAGTATGAATACCTTTGCCTATTTCTTAAAGCACCATAAAGACCATTAGATTTATGAATATTGATAGATACTTAACGTTCTTGATGTCCGCTTTTCTCCAGTTTTATATGATCCTTGAATCTTCCTATTAAGCATATAAATAACAATTACATGCATTGCTATAGGCCCTAAATGGTTTTGGTAAAATTAAAGAAGCGCTTAATGAAAACTTGGATTCAGATATTTTGAAATCTTCATTTATAAATTTTCTTATAAGATTTCTGATTTTCTTTTCACACAAAAAGAGTTTAGTTTATTCTCTCCAATGATGATTTTTTTACCACATGGTACACACACATTTGTTCTTTTTTCTTCATGATGACTTATGGTTATAATAACAGAAGTGATACCATGTGAAAACATCAGATCTGAAACCCACTTGACAACGAATGGTGTTCATTTAAAACGTAAACAAGGCAGTTTCCAAACTAATTTTAACGTTTACTACGATGTAGTTATTTCTCAAATATCTCGTCGATACCGACGAGAATTTGTAAATATTTTTTCTGATCTTTAGAGCTTTTAAAGTAAACATTTGAGGCTGTACAAGCGATCCTTGGTCGAGGATCACAGTTGTTTTTGCATTAGAAGCTTTCTTATGTACCAGAAGGGAGTTTATGAGCCAATAATTCGCCGACATCATACCCCCCAGCTAGTTTATCTACTAGGAAGAACTCTCTTCTGAGATTACGTTAATGCAGCTTTCTAACTTCGCCCTCTCTTTAGCTTAACTTCGCCCTCTTTAGTTGAACTTCAACGAGACAAAACTTGGATATTATCGCACCTTCCTGAAATTAGCGAATTAGAGTTTTCCGTACCGTGCCGAAACCGACGTTTTGCACCCAAACTGTGGTTCAAGTTCTTCATCGTCTTTCTCTGGAAATGCCAAGCAATTTCTCTTCTTATCGCCGAGAATTGAGAGTACTTTTGAGGGGATTTCGGTGTATTTTCGTTAAAATGCATGAGCTATGAATCTTGTGGAGCCTTAAAAGAAGATGTTGTTTTTTAAATGTTAATACTTTGCACAGTCCTCATTGTCAGATTCTTATTTCCCCTGTTTTCGATATTCAAGGTTGCTACAGGTCAGGGAATTTTCGATAAACTGAAGATGAAGTTTTTAGGGCTTATTCATAAGTTACGTGAGGCATTTTTCTGAAATTTATCAACCCTCTCCCTACGTAAGATACCGTAATATATGCCTTGGAACCCCTTATCCTCTCTTCCCCACAAAATCTGACTAAGATTTAATAAACTTAGGGAACAAACATACATGTAAATTTGGTTAACTTAATAAACCTGAAACCTTATTGAAATTTGATTTAGAAAATAAAATGTATTATTAACAAGTACATCTTATAAACGTATAAGTTTATATTTTTACTTATAATTTTTTGGTAGAGAGTCAGGGTAAAGTCAGGGAATTTGGAAATTAGGTTTTTGTACCTGATATTTTTCTGGTCCTCTAAGGTACACTACTTCAGGAAATTATTGCTTATTTCTCCTAACAAAACTATTGAAATTTCTTCTGTACCTACTCTAGTCTACTAAAAATCCTTAGTATAATTTTAATTCGAAGAAATGTTAAGCTGCGATGCTTTTTATTTCGAAATTAACTGAAATTTGAACAGTTGTATCTTCTAATGCAATTTTAGAGCAGTGTGCATTCGAAAATTTTATTTTTGTTTGAAAAGATAATCTTAGCTTTCTTGGGAGGGTTTAAAAAATAAAAATCAGTACAGATTCAAATAACTTATTTTATGTGCTTGTATTCTTACTTTATAATCCTTGTTATAATATCCTAAAAGTCTATTTTCATGTGGTTTCTTTCATTTCAAAAATTGCATATATATATATATATATATATATACAACAACATTATATTCACCTAGTTTTCTTTATTTTTTAAAAACACTTACATC
>JAABKJ010002606.1:0-27726 GCA_011634705.1 Andricus grossulariae | reverse complement strand
TTTGACCTTTAAAATGATCCTTCATTCATTGAGCTACCATTTTTTCTTCACTTACTTTTTTAACGTCAAAGCCAGAGAACTCGAATTTTCTCGCCGATAGTACGTATTTTGTTAAAAAGTAATCTTTTTTGGTCAAAAATTCAACTACTTGGTTGAAAGTTAAACTACTTTGTTAAAAATTCGTTTTTTTTTTGCTGAGGATTCATCTCTTTCGTTGAAAATGTGAATATTATATTTTTAGAAAATTAATCTTTTTGGTTAAAGATTCAGAATTTAATCTGAAAATTCATCTCTTTGGATGAAAATGTGTTTTGTTGAAAATTTCTTTTTTTTTTGTTATTGAAAATTAAGTTCTTTTTAACTGAAAATGTAACTATTCAATTTTTTGTTTTAGCATTATATTTTTTGGTAGAAATTTAATTTTTATTTATTCAAAATTAAAATGTTCGATTGAACTTTAATTTTTTTTGGTTGAGGATTCAACTATTCTGTTGAGAATTCGTATTTTTTGGTTGCAAATTAAATTATTTGGTGAAAAATTTGTCATTTTTTATTTAATTTACCAGGTTCAAAATTAGTTTTTTTAATGACTTTTTTAAACTAAAAATTTTGACTACTACATTTTTGGTTAAAAAAATCTTTACTAGTTGAAAATTCAACTATTTGCATGTGAAAATGATCTTTTTTGTTGAAAATTCATATTTTTGGTTGTAAATTAAGCTATTTGTTGAAAAATTCGTATTTTTTGTTTTTTAACTAAAAATTTTGACTACTACATTTTTGATTTTAAAGAATCTTTTCTAGTTGAAAATTATACTATATGCTTGAAAATGATATTTTTTTATGAAACTTCATATTTTTGGTTGTAAATTAAGCTATTTGGTGAAAAATTAATCTTTTGTGTTTAATTCAATAGATTGAAAATGCGTTTTTTTAAAATTAATTTTGTAAACTAAAAATGTTGACTAGTACATTTTTGGATTGTAAATTCACCTTTTATGAGAGAAAATTCATCTTTCTTGGTTAAAAATGGATCTTTTTTGGTTGGAAATTCATCCTTTTTGGTTAAAAATTGACATTTTCGATTGAAAATTATTCTGTTTTGATTGGGGATTCAACTATTTTTTTGAAAATGCCTATTTTTTCGTCGAAAAATAAGGAACTCAGTTTAAAGTTTAACTACTATTTAAAAAATTGATACAATTAATTCATCATTTTAGTTCAAAATTGATCTGTTTTGTAGAAGATTCGTATGTTTGGCTTGAAAATTCAACAATAATTCGGTAGAAAATTAAACTATTTGGCCAAAGATTCTTGCTTTTTGGATTAATTCAACAGTTTGAAAATTCGCTTTTTTTAACTCAAAATTTGGAAAATTCCATTTTTGGTTTGACAATTTTTTTTAGTTGAAAATTCAGCTACACATTTTATTTAAAACGCAACTGTTTTGTTAAAATTTCGTCTTTTTAGATTTAAAATTCCTATTTTATGGTAGAAAAGTCATCTTAGTTAAAAATGTATTTTTATTGGTTGGAAATTAACTTTTTTTGCTTGAAAGTTCTTTTCTTTTGGTTAAAAATTCATTTATTTTGTCGTAAAATCTTTTTTGTTTGAAAATTCAACTATTTTGTTGAAAATGCAATATATATCGACTTGGAATATTAGGAATTTGAAGTTGTCCCTACTAACCCTTACATTATTAATTCTATTTAAAATAATGTATGCCCCTATCAATGCCAGGGGTTAAAAAATAACACAAAATTGGTAATGTATTTTATGGATGACCCCTATATCAGTAAACTTGAAAAGGAATAAAATGACGACCCGATGATCTGGAATTGTTTAATACAGCTGAAGATAAAATGCAGCATCACCAATAATAATATGACTAGTAACTCTCCCTTGCCCGGGAATGATGTGGATAAAGTTATCGATAACAGCGTGCTCATGAAGGTGTTATCGCAGTTTAAGGTCGCCGAGGTCACAAGATTGGATAAGTTAACCACCGCCGCCTTTTAATGATACGCATTTCTCTTGGGAGTTTCCTGGTGTTTACAAAAGATTTTCTTATAAACGGGAATCCTCTCCGAGAAACGATCATCGAAAACGAAAACGACTAAAAAGCACTCATCATCGAAACGAAACGCGTGATCAATGTTTGCGCCCTGTTCAAAACATGTTTTCGTGAACAGGGTCGTGTAAAAAATAACACTTTTGTGGAAGCAGTACGTCCTATTTTATCTTGCTGATATGCGTCATTAAACTATGTACGTTCGTCTTTCTCTTCCCCATATGGTCTTATCAGTCATTCGAGAATTTCTCTTATAGAATAAGACACAACTCAAAAGATTATTATACAATCTAAAAGCTCAGGGATCTTTCTGTATTAGAGATTTTAAAGGTAGCATGCCATAAGTGCCTAACCCAGATTTTCAAAATTTTACAGAAAATACCAAAAATTTCCTCAAAAATGGAATTTTTAGAAAAATGAGAAAGGTTGAATTTATTTCGAGTCGGGCAGGTGCATGCTCAAGTCACAGAATCGTTTCCGGAAGCAAGATGTTGTTTTCCACAAGATTTTAGACGACACGTGTTTCACCGATTTTATGATTTTTTTTTTTTGACAAAGCTGAGTGTATTTGAACTTAGACTGATGACGACGTTTATCAAGAATTTATTGAAAACAAAATTTTAAAGTGTTGTAGTATCTATACGAATATAGATATTTGACATTTTCTTGTAGATTCTGATATACCTCTTCATTCTCTTTTGAAATCAACAAGACGATTTTAAAAAACTTTAAAAACTAACAAAATGGCAGTTGTTTTTTTCTCTCTTAATTTTGTTTGAGGTTGATACTAATATGGTGAATATATCTCATAAGAGTTTATCTTGTGACCACGCCTTGGAGAGGAAAAAGAATCTTTTTTTATTTTGAAAAATGAAAATTCACAATCTTTGTGAAAACAAGACGAGATATGAAAAAAGTTGACGAACAAAATTTATTCTTTCTGAAAATTTCTACAAAAAAGTGCTTTTTAACACTTTTTTATCTCTTTCCAGGGATCATTGCGCAAAAAGAGCCCAAAAAAGGGGAAATGGGGTAATTTTTCACAAAACAGGGGGAAAATAGGAGAAAGATTAAACATTTATTCTTACACTTAGAAAAGAAGAAACAACCTTTTTATAAGAAATTGTATAGTTATTAAATAGTGTTACATGATTTTTAAATAATTTGTGCTGATTAAGAACTTTGTTTTTAAATTGAATATACTTACGTAATTAAAAATCCATTCACGGCTATATAAAAAAAGGGACGACTGAAAAATCCCGAAACATAAAATTCTCGACACTAAAATTCCCGAATCGGAAAATTCCTAAATAATAAAATTGCGGAAATATAAAAATCCCGAAATGGAAAATTTCCGAATAGTTTAAAATATTACCATATTTGAAAAATTCTGAATAATAAAATTAACGACAGTATAGTATTTCCGAATTTTCAAATTCCCGAATAATAAACCTCTCGACAAAAAATAGCCGAATTATTAAATATCCGAATTATAAAATTCCCGAATGTAAACCATTAAAAAAAATTGTTTTTTAATCAATATTATTTATTTATTGAAAGTACAATAATAAAAAAAAATTATCACAGAAATTTTGTTGTCATTGTTTGAAGTTTTTTTAAAATTATTGTTTTAATCTAAAATTAAAATAATTGAAAAGAATATATTTCTAGGTGAAAAATTTTATTTGAAAATGTGCATCCTATTTTTTTAAAATTACAAAAAACGTCCTCGACAATTAAATTTTTACTTTAAAAAAAAATCAAAAGTAATTTGGAGATAAATCAATGCTGAATTAAATCCTGCAAAGTTTGTTTGGAACATGTTATCAGATTAGGAGAAAATTTAGGGAGAAATATTTTTCGTTCGCACATGTTTTTAAATTTATTTTTTTATATCATTTTTATACAATCATTCGTATTTTAAATTAAAACAATATTTTTCTCAAAACTTTGTACAATAAACAAAATTGTATTGATAAAAATATTTGATTATTGTATTTTCAATAAATAGATAATATTCGTTGAAATAAAATTTTTTAATAAATAAATAATATTGATTAAAATACAAATTTTTAATAAATGAATAATATTTATTTCAATACTAAATTTTTAATTGTTTGAAATCGGGAATTTTACACTCACGGATTTTTCTGGTTCGGATATTTTATAATTCGGCAATTTTCTGTCGGTAATTTTAAAATTCGGTAATAATACAAACTGTCGGAAATATTATAATTCGAGAATTTCCCAATTCGTTAATATTATAAACTGTTCGGTAATTTTATTATTCGGGATTTTCCAGTCGTCAAACTCAATTTAAAAATAGTTCATTTTTGAGCGCGAACCTCGTATTCACGTCCCTGCAATTTTATTCTACAATATTAAAAACAAAATATTTACAAAAGCATATTGAAAATTTTTTAAATATTAAGAATTCTACAAATTTTTGAAAAGAAATCTCTTGAAATTCTTCGTAATCTTTTTTAATAACTTAAAATCATTAAAATCCTTTGAAATTTATCAAATTCCTTCATATTCCTTGAAATTGTTGAAATTCGTAGAAATCTTTTGACATTAAATTTATTGCATTTCTTAGAGCTCTCTAGTAATTTGTTAAAGTCCTTTGAAATGTTAAAATTCCATTAAAATAAGTAAAAATCATTTGAAATTACTTGATCATAAATTAAATTAAATTTATTCATTAAATTTATCTGAAAAAAAAACCTGTTCAAATAAAATGCACGCCCGCTAAGCGCGCGTTCTCGTTTCTGTATTTTTATTTTTTAATATTAAAAACATCAAGTATTTAGAAATCCATAATAACATTTTTTTTAAGAAAATCATTTGAAATTCTTTGGAATCTTTTAAAATAACTTAAAACCTTTAAAATCCTTTAAAATTTTTGTATGTCCTTTGAAATTGTTGAAATCCGTGGAAACCCCTTGGAATAACATTTATTTTATGTTCTAAAGTTCTTCAGAACTTTGCTAAAACCCTTTAAAATACCTGGAAATCGTTGGAAATCGCAAAAATCCATCAAATTATCAATAAAATTATTTATTATTTTTAATTTTTATTTATTATTATATTATTAATATTATTTATTACATTATTGATTAAATCACGTTTTTAAATATTAAGAGTACAAAGCATTTTTGAAACGAGTTAAATAATGTAAGAAATGATTAATTCTAGTTAGTAAGATATGTTTGAAAAAATTCTTACTTTCGTAATTTTAATATTTTCATAGATGCCAATATGTTTTACGCATCTTGAGATCTTAACTGTTTCCGTAAATATTGTTTTTTTTTTAATCTAAAAATGAATATTGTTTATATTTGAAAAATGTACACGTACAATTGATAATTGAGAAATTGTTGAATTTAGAATGTCTAGAAATGGTCTAATATCTGAAAATAAAATTTTTTTTATTTTAAACGTTTATGTAATTTGAGATTGTCTTAGCACTGAAAACCGTATCTATCAAAAAAAACTTTAATGCACAAAGTAAAACTGAGTCACTTAACTATGCACATTTTCAAATTAAATCCTGAGGGATAAAATAATTTTAAATGAAAAACTGTTTTAATTTTGTAATGTGAAAATGAAAAAGAACATTGTTTGGTTCTATTTTAGTCTTTAAAAAAATCTTAGGCTTAATTCACAGTTAGGCCCTTATGGCATGCTAATAAAAAAAATAAATAAATACAAAAATGAGATTATCAAAAAATCGTTTAGTCGGAATGTGTATTAGAATTTTTCCAATATTTTTTCATCAAATAATTTCTTTTTTGGAAATTTGTGGATTAAGCCATTATGGAATGCTACCTTTCATTTCTCTAAAAAGGTATTTTTAAATCAACATTTTTTTTTATTTGAAGAAAATAAAATGAATAAAATTTCATCGCTACTGAGTTAAACCCCAGGAAATGACCGTGAAAGCACTGGCAGCTGACAGTTTATTTGTTTATTTTTTACCTTGAATCTTTTTAACTCTTAGCTTTAGTAGAAAAACCTATCCAGTCACTTTAGATAACACTTATATAGAACTTTTATAGTTTTAAGCTCTTCTAATTTGAAATTGTTAATTTTCAAAGCCTAAAAGTAAAATCGTATAATTTTCAAGGCTTGAATTTAACGCTTTTAATTTTGAAGACTCTAAATCTTTAATTCTCTAATCACTGAAAAAATATTCTAATTAAATATGAATTAAAAAAACCCCGGTTGCCCAGGCGCAAAAATTATGTATAGTTTATACATATTGGAAACAATTATATATAATATGTCCCACTATGTATAATTTTTCCGCATAGGAGTGTTACCCAGAACTCTGCAATTTGAAATTTTAGTTTTTTTTTTTTTCTAATTATGCAGTTAATTTTTGACTAAAAACATTTAAGCCTTATGTATGCGTACACAGCGAGTACACAGATAGAGACTGATTAAAAGTCACATGAAATTGTTATCTGTATGGCGCCCAAAATATTTTCGTTATATGCATTACTTTCTCGAATTAAATTTAAATGAGCTGATGATAATCGTATTCTGCACTTTGATTCGTATGACCCGAGTTATGATAATTTTAGAAATGATAATAATTATTTGAAATAAGAGAATGATAAGCTGATGTAACACTAATTAAGGATGCACATCAATTTGGAAAAGTACCAGTAGTGACAAGGTATCATGTAACAACATTTTTGTCCACACTTTTGGCAGAAAATATCATCGCTATATATAACCTTTTCTGCCAGGCAAACATGAAAATGCAACAAAAAATTAAATTCTCTCTCATTTTCTTCTAAACATTTTTTTCAAAAAATTCTCAAGATTTTTTTCTGACATACTTAAATATGATCTGCATGTTTCAAATTTGTTTGTTACAAAAAAGTATAAATGGATTCCCTTTCACAAAATTTACGCGAGGAGCAAATGTGGCTATGAAAATATTTTTCTCGATAGCTAGCACTTTAAGAAATTATTTTCTTTCAAACAAATAAGATTTTATGTGTAAAATAAAATATTACCATAAACGTGAATCTAGCCACCCTTTCCAGTTTCCTTCAGGGAAACTATGGAACTAATAAAAAAAATAAAACAGTATCTTTCTAAAGAAAAAAGTGTCCTAAAAAAAGTATAAAAAAATTAGTCGTTCTGCAAGTAACATTTTTTCATTTTTTTAAACCGCTTTCCCTAATAAGGGACCTGAAAAAGTATAATTAAATTGCGCGTTAACAAAATGTGCTTTAAAAGATTTTTACTTCAATAGATTTTATATTTTCGTTTTTGTCAATTTTTAAAAATTTTGTTTAGAGGTGAATAGACCTTTTTTTTATTTATTTTCGTCTATTTCTATTCTAGTTTCATTGATTTCATTTTTTTATTTATAGTATTTACCTTAGACATACTTTTCTTTAATTTTTTATTTTAAAAAACTGAAATTTGTGAGTTTGATTATATATTTTTATATTTCTTTACTGAAAAAAGTAGCAAAAAAGAAGCATTGTCTAAAAAAGTATAAAAAAAATGAAAAAGTTTGGAGCATGGAAGCCTGTGTTTATTAAAGAGACAAATAAAACCTTGTATCAACTTGTTAGTTTGCCTGACTATTATATCCGCATGCCTTGAAAATTGATAAGAATTTGACGAAAGGTCGTCAACTCAGATTTACTCTGTAAATATATTCTTACCTTATTTGTTTATAGTTGCCAGTTCCAAGCCCCAAAAAAATCAGCAAAGACTGAAAAATGGAGAAAAAAATTTCAGTGAAATTGGATATATCACTTTGTAATTTATAATAAACAAAAAATTATTGAACTGCAAATAAAGTACTCAAAGTGGAATACTTTTTAATTATAAACTTCTAATATTCAAGCTTAAAAAATGTTCATTTCAAAAATTTTTTATTCAAACTTTCAATAATTTAAACGAATATTTTCAAATTAAATGCCATTAAACTGAAAATTGACAATTTTAAACTTTAGTATATTGAACAGTTCAAAGATTTCTGATTAAAAAATATAAATCCACGCTATCATTTTCAATGTTATAAATTAAAACTAATTATCCTTGTAAATTCACATTGATAAAAATATTTGTAAAAAACATGTCCCTCTTTCAATTCAGGATAAAATTGAAAAAAAAGTTCCCTCCTTTTATCTGAATGTTAAAAATTCCAAAATTTCCACTCGTTCATTCAATATAAATGTTAAGAAGAGAAAAAATGACCTCTTGCAATTCAGAAAAACCAATTATAAACTTAAATTTTCTTCCTTCCAACTAAATAGAAATGTTCAAAACCAATGAAGTGCCTTTTCCAGTTAAGAAAAAATTAAAACCAAAATTTCCTCCCTTCCAACTCAATAAAAATGTTTAAACAAAAGAATTTTATTGAAGCCTATAGAATCTAGAAAGAAGTGCCTTTTCCTGATTAGAAAAACTTAAAGACCAAAATTTTGTTCTATGCAACTCGATAAAAATCTTAAAAATAAAAAGAAGTTTCTCTTCCAAATCAAGAAAAATTCAAACCAAAATTTCCTCCGTTCCAACTCAATAAAAACGTTTAAAACAAAAGAAGTGCCATTTCCATATTTGAAGAACTTGAAAACCAAAATATTCTCCTTTGCATCTCAATAAATATCTTAAAAACATAGGAAGTTCCTTTTCCAGATTGGATAAAACTTGAAAACCAAAATTATCTCCCTTCCAACTTGATAAAAATCTTAAAAATCTTACTCTTCCAAATCAAGAAAAATTCAAACCAAAATTTTCTCCTTTCCAACTCAATAAAAATGTTAAAAACAAAAGATGTGCCTTTTCCAGATTAAAAAAACTTGAAACACAAAATATTCTCCTTCGAATCTCAATAAATATCTTAAAAATAAAAGATGCTCCTTTTCCAGATTGGAAAAACTAGAAACCCGAAATGATCTTCCTTCCAACTCGATAAAAATCTTTTTAAAAAAATTGTTCCTTTTTCAATGCAACAAACATTAAAATAAAAATGTCTTCCCTTTCAGCTCAATCAAAATGTTCAAAGCAAAAGAAGTGCCTTTCGCAGATCAGAAAAACTTGAAAACTAAAATTTTCATCCCTTCCAATTCGATAAAAATCTTTAAACAAAAAATGTTCCTTTTCCAAATCAGGAAAAATTTCAACCAAAATTTTCTCCTTTTCAACTCAATAAAAACGTTCAAAACAAAAGAAGTGCCTTTTCCAGATTAGGAAAACTTGAAAACTAAAATATTCTCCTTAGCATTTCAATAAATATATTAAAAACAGTAGAAGTTCTTTTTCCAGATTAAAAAAAAACTGTTGCCACTTGCAACTCAATAAAAATCATTTTGAAAAGTGGCCTTTTTTAACGCAGAAAACCAATCAATAACCAAAATTTTCTCCCTTCCAACTCAGTAAAAATCTTAAAAATAAAAAAAATTTCCTTTTGCAATTCAGAAAAAATTACAACTAAAATGTCCTCCCTTCCAACTCAATAAAAATGTTCAAAACAAAGGAAGTGCCTTTTCCAGATTAGAAAAACTGGAAAACCAAAATATTTTCCTTTGCATCTCAATAAATATCTTGAAAATAAAAAAATTTTCCTTTTCCAATTCAGAAAAAAATACAACTAAAATTTCCTTCCTTCCAACTCAATAAAAATGTTCGAAACAAAAAAAGTGCCTTTTCCATATTATAAAAACTGGCAATCCAAAATATATATATTTTCCTATGCATCTCAATGAATATCTTAAAAATAAAAAAAAATGTTCTTTTTCCAATGCAGAAGCAAAATTAAAACCAAAATGTCCTCCCTTCCAAATAAATCCAAATTTTCAAAACAAAGGAAGTGACTTTTAAGAAATGAAAAACGTGAAAACAAAAATTTTCTCCCTTCTAACTCTATATAAAAATCTTTAAAATAAAAAATGTTCTTCAAAATCAGGAAAAATTAAAACCAAAATTTCTTCCCATGCAACTCAATAAAAATCTTTAAAACAAAAAAATATCCTTCTTCAAATTGAGAAAAAAAATTGGGAGGGGGGACACATCTAAAATTATATTAGCTGCTCAAATATTAATTTATGATTTCCATTTTTTCTTATACCAAATTTAAAGAAGATTGAGCTCCATAATTATAAAACCTCTTTAAAAACATTCCAATACAGTTCTTTTTATTAAAAAAAAACTTTTTTTAAAATAAATTTTATTAAATTTATTGTTGCACAATCTGTAAGATGGTCGACATTTCCCAAATTCAAACCAAGCGCTTTTATTTCATCGCAGATATATTCATAATTCATTAAATTTTACAACAGAGAAAAATGAGTAAAAAATTATATTTTTAACACATTTTGCTTGACAGTTTGATCTGGAAATTTTTAGTTCTCATAATATTTTCCTAATGATTCATAACAAACGCCTAATAATGTTTTCAAAGTTAATAATTCCAAGCTTACAAGTGATAAATATTGAGAACTTAATGCAAGAAAACATTATAAAACAAATCTCTTTAAATTAAAAAAATTAAACGACGTTTAAATGTATGATGAATGCTGATCTAAGCTTATATACTTTAAAGCATACGTGGCAAATTAAATTCCGTTGTTATAAATTAACTGTTGTAAAATTTCATCTCTTATGAGAGCAGTTTGTCGAGAAATTCGTGAATTAACAATTAGCGCGCAAAATGTAATGATAATTTATTTGACATACTTATAAAAAAGTAAATTTACATAGTAGGTAATCCTTTTGCAGAAATTTTGTAAACGAGGCCATTGCCAGAAAAAATTTTCCGGTGTATTATTTATATATTTCAGGAATTTCGGGAAGGTGAAAACATTTCTGATCTCCCCCCACTCCATCCCACCTGTAAACACTTTAACTTTAATCTGAAGTTTCGAAAAAGCGAATGGTTTTTTAGTGTAAAACGTAAATATAACCTATAAAGTTCATTAAGAACATTTAGAGAATGCCTATTTGAACCAAAAAATTCTGAATGCCTGTACTTTCTTATTATTTTGAATTGAGAATGAATGAAGAATGTAAATATATCCTAAATTCTAGGTATATTTTAATCGAAAAACGAAAGAAAATAATGAAGGTTATATTGAACCAAAATTACCTTTACTCGATAATAATTAATGAATCTGAGAAAATCACTGATGCACTCGCGTTTCCGGAAACCGTAATTACCTAAATTACGATTAAAATCTAACACGGAACTTTCGAAAATATACTAATTCAGTCATTATATTTGAGACTACTCGTCCCGTCTTCCCGCTTAAACTCCCGTACAGAAACTCAAAAGGTACAACTAGAGAGATCTCTTGGTGATTTCCGTCTTTTCGATGGTTCAGTCGGTAATTTTCTTTCTGGCGGCAGTCAGGCGAACTATTTTCTAATCGGTCGGTAAGTTCGAAAAATGACAAGTCGAAGAGAAGGCGGCTAGAAACTAGGAAGCACGTTAATCATGGCGCTCGCTGAAGTTTGTGGTCTCAATTCTTTCGTGAATTTTAAAACAACAGAGGAAAACGAAAATGTCGATAGCGAAATCGACTTTCGTAATTTTTCTAACAATCTTCAACTAGCTGTGCCTCCTTATGCTAACGTAAGTACTGTATTTCTTGTTAGATGAATTTGCTCTTTACTCCAAAAAGTGCATCATCATCTACCGAATTTTAAGAAATTTAATAAATAGAGTCTTCTAATATATTAAATATGAATACTATGAACACTGTTTGATTCTCCCTCTTCGGAAATTTGAATATAATTGAACATAATCGTATTTAAGGTCGTCAATTGCAAACTAGGATTTTTAGGTTATGTTCTTCATTGTGAATTTTCGGTTTTGGTTTACGAAAGCCTCGGACTCACTTTAGAGATTGAAAATATTGTAAATAGTGTCACAATTTTTTTAAAATAGTGTGAAGATTTAAAAAAAATGAAACTCCAACTATTTTATCGAACATTCACCTTTCTGGTTTAAACATTCATCTCTTTTTGTAGAAACTTCATCGTTTTTTATTAAAAATGCTACTGTCTGGATAAAAATCAAGTATTTTGTTTAAAATTGGTCTTTGTTGGTTGAATTCAGCTGTTTTTTTATTTTTTCCAACTTCTTGGTTGAAAGTTTAACTACCTTTTTTTTCAAGGTTTTTTTTTTGGAAGATTCATAATTTTAGTTGAAAATTCGCTTTTTTTCTATAAAAGTATTTTTTTAAACTGAAAATTTAACTATTATGTTGAAAATGCAACTGATTCTTTATAAATTAACTTTTTTCTTCACAATTCATATTGTGGGGCTAAACATTCGTTTTTGTTTTGCTTGAAAATTCAATACTAGTATAAAATTCAACTATTTTGTATAAAATGAAACTCGTCAAAATTCATTTTTCTTTTATTGAAAATGAATTCTCTGTGATGAAAATTGATCTACTTCATCCTTAATTTAAAAGTGATCTTTTTTGGTTTAAAAATTCAACAATTTGATTAAAAAAATTTCTTTCTTGATGAACAAATTTTGTTCTTATTGATAGTTCAACTATTTTATTCAAGAATCATCTTTTTGGTGTAAAAATTACTCTCTTTCTGTAGAAATTTCACCGTTTTTGTTCAAAAATGCTACTGTTTAGTTAAAAATTAAAAACTGTTTCGAATGAACATTAACTTTTTTGTAGAAAAGTCACATTTTCGGGTTGAAAATTCAACTGTTTCGTAGAAAATTTGTTGTTGCGGCTCGAACTGTCAACAATTTGGTAGAAAATTCAACTATTTGGTTGAAATTTTTTATATTTTGTTGAAAATTCGTCTTTTCTTGTAGAAAATCAATTAATTTGGTTAAAAATCAAGTATTTTTTCAAAATTCATCTATGTTGGTTATATCCAACAGTTTTGTTATTTTTAATTAAAATCTTTTTTTCGTTGAAATATTAACTATTACAGTTTTCGTTGAAAATTCATATTTTTAGGTTAAAAGTTCAACTAATTGATTAGAACTTGAACTGCTTTATTAAAACTTTTTTTCATTGAATATTCATAGAGTTAGTTGAAAATTCGTTTTCTTTGTAGTCAAAAAATTAATCCAACTGATTTAACTATTTTGTCGGAAATTCAACTGATTTGTTGTAAATTAACTTTTTTGTTCAAAATTTATATTCTAGAGTTGAACAGTCAACTGTTTTAAAGAAAATCTATCTTTTTGGCTTGAAATTTTAAGAATTTGGTATAAAATTCCACTATTTGGTAACAAATTAAACTATTTTGTAGAAACATCGTTTTTTTCTTTCTTTTAAACTCGACAATTTGGTAGAAAATTTAACTATTTGGTTGACATTTTTTGTACTTTATTGAAAATTCGTCTTTTTTTGTAGAAAATCAATTAATTTCGTTAAAAATCAAGTTTTTTGTTCAAAATTTATCTTTGTTGGTTATATCCAACAGTTTGGTTATTTTTAATAAAATATTTTTTCTGTTGAAATATTAACTATTAGTTTTCGTTGAAAATTCATCTTTTTAGGGTGAAAATTCATCTCCTTGGTTAGAAGTTGAACTACTTTATTAAAACTTTTTTTTTTATTGAAGATTCATAGTGTTGGCTGAAAATTCGTTTTATTTGTAGCCAAAAAATTAATCTAATTGAAGATTGAACTATTTTGTTGAAAATTCAACTGATTTATTGTAAATTAACTTTTTTGTTCAAAATTTATATTCTAGTGTTGAACAGTCAACTGTTTTAAAGAACATTTGTCTTGTTGGCTTGAAATTTTAAGAATTTAGTATAAAATTCCACTATTTGGTACAAAATTAAACTGTTTTATAGCAACATCTTTTTTTTTCTTGAAAAATCAACAATTTGGTATCAAATTCAATTATTTTATACAAAATTAAACTCTGTTCTGAGTAGAAATTTCCCAAGTGAGCCTATGATTTTTGAAGTTAAAAGGAAAATTAGAACCAAGTATTGGAAAATAATCTACTCATTAGTATTGAGTCACGTTATAAATTTTTTTGAGAAAAATGCATATGTTTATTCACAATTTGCGAATGAACATTTCTGCATCGTTTAAATAACAAATTATTTTTTCGTCAACTTCGTGAAAAATTGATGCAAATTTTAAGGGATGGTGAAAAATAAAAAAGAAAGAAACTCACTATCACCTGGGATTATTGCATCTGCACTCATAGAACAGAAATAATTCTAATAATATTTAACTTAATTATAGTTAACATAAGTTAACATTTACTGTAAGATTTTCCTAAAATTTAATAAAGAATAAAATGTTTTCGGCAAGAGTTTTTTCCATAAAGCATATAGAGAAACTTTTATTAAACCTTATAAAAATTGTAATTCACTGTCTTGATTATTTATTTATTAATTATCACGAACACTAATAAAATGGAGACTAGTCTCGTAGCAAGAAATAGCCGTTTTTATACGATCAACCGGAAGATTATGACATTTTCTAATAGGAATTGTTATTAACAATTACGCAAATTGTTAGTTTATTGTCGGATAATTTCAGTGAAAACCCCGTCTCTTCTGTATGTAAAAAGATAAATCTTTATTTTTGTTCAAAACAATGTTTATAACAAAAACATAAATTATTTTTTGAACAATTTCGTTAGTTATTCATCGCAAGAAATATAATTCCAATAATAATTGAAGAAAAAATATTTTTTTTCTGCGATAAAACACCCATTTGGGACATTTGTTTTAATACATTGTTATCAACAATCTATATTATTTTTGTATTATGTAGCTCGAAGTATATTAATGCTTTTGAAGACAATTGTAAATCACTTTTGGTCAGAAAAATCAATTTCGTCATGAGAGAAACCCATTTATTGGGAATTTGTTTATCAAAATGTTTATAAAAACAGTAAATGTTAAATTATGCTAATTTTTCCTTATAAATTATGACTTATGAAAAATCTTAGAAACTGGCGTGAAATAAACAATTTTTTATGAGAAAAAAATAGTATTAAGAATTTGTTTATAAACATTGAGTTGAGTATTATTAGAATTAATTGTTCATAATGTTGGATGTTAATTTTGGCTTTACCAAAATTAACGATATTGTGAATGTTATTGTGAATTGTATTAATTTTTCACCATCCCTTGAAATTTCCATCGATTTTTCATAAATAGTTTACGAAAGAATAAATTTTTAATCAAACGATGCAGAAATGTTCAATCCTACACTGTAAGTAACAGATTAATTTTTCTCAAAAAAACGTTATAACGTGACTTAATATTAATGAGCAGAATATTTTCCAATAATTTTAATTTTCCCTTCAACGTAAAAAATCCTAGACTCACTTGAAAAATTTATACTCTTGTACAAAATTCGTTTTTCTTTTATTGAAAATTAATTCTCCTCGATGAAAGTTTAACTACTCCATTTTCAACCATCAAAAATGGATTTTCTACCAAAACAGTTGAATTTTCAACAAAACAGTTGAATTATCAACAAAACAGTTAATTTACAAGGAAATAGTTTAATTTTCTACCAAATAGTTAAATTTTCAAGCCAAAAGGACGATTTTTCAACAAAACGGTTGAATATTCAACAAAATAATTCAATTTTGAATTAACTAATACATTTTTAAATAAAAAATATGAATTCTTAAGGAAAAATCTGATACTAGAATTTGGAATTAAAAATAGTTGGATTTCTTATTGGGTTCTATTAATTCAGATCGCATTTAAGTGGAAAAAGGGAAAAGACTCTGAAGCCTGCGATAAATAAATATGAATTTTGATAATTTACAGATTAAAGAATAACATTTTAAATAAATATTGCAGTTTATTTTCAATACTTGAAAAATATTATAGCACTATTTTGACTTTTTTTTAATTTGTGCTAGTATTTACACTATTTTTAATCTCTAAAGTGAATCCGAGTTAGTCTAGGTTTAGCCACTCCGTTTCATTTTATTTTTTATTCTTTGCAGCCAGCAGCACAACTCGCACAATTTTCTGATGATCCCAATACTGTTGGAAAGGGCATTAAAATTAAATTTGATCATGGAACCACGACTCTGGGTTTTATGTACAAAAACGGAATTATTCTCGCTGTCGATTCCCGAGCCACTGGTGGCAACTTCATTGGTGAGAATTTTTTTGATTCTACTTATAATTTTTGTTCTATTCTAAATTTTGTTGTACCAGAAAGCAAACGCGCGCGCAATTATTTTTTTTTCTGACTGTTTTTCTGACTCAAACAATCAAATAACCTGTTATTGTTGAAATATATTAAATGTTCTTAGAAATCTAATGATTTTTTTATTAACAATATCAGTTTTAGACGAAAAACACTAACATGACAAAAATTGGTTCCAAATTGTAAATTTCCTGTGAAATGTAATGATTTTTGTTTAAAATAAGCGATTTCTGATGAAAAATCTTAACGCAACCTCAAATTGTTCAAAAATTATTAATATTCTTTAACAAGTTGTGAATCTCCTTTGAAATATAATTTTTCGAATTAAAAATACCAATTTCCGACGAAAACCCCCAGCATAATTCAAATTTTTTTAGAATCTTCTAAATCCTGTTTAAATTATGATTTTTGTTTGAAAATGCCAATTTTCGATGTAAAATTCCAACGTATCCTAAAATTATTAAAAAATTATAGATCTTTGAAATCTAATGATTTTTTAATACAAATTTCCATTTCCGACGAAAATCACTGTCAAAATCCGAAATTGTTCAAACTTGTAAATTTTGTTAAGCAAATAAAAAAAACATTCTACGAAAGAGTTAATTTTTCAACGAAACAAATGAATTTTGTACCAGAAAGATTAGATGTCTATAAAAAAATCAAAGAAACATGGAATAGTTAAATTTGTAGTTTAAAAAATTAATTTTCAGTAAAAAAAATTAATATTTAACCAAAGAAATGAAATTTTAACCAAAAAGATTAATTTTTTGCCAAGAACGATGACCTTTTTAACAAAAAGCATAAATTTTTAACCAGAAAGGTGAATTTTTCACCAAGAAGATTAATTTTCTACCGCAAAAGACAAAGTTTCAACAAAATACAGAAATTTTCAACCAAATAGTTGAATTTTTAACTGAAAAAGAAACCAAACACGGAATAGTTACATTTTCAGTTGAAAAAAATGTTAACAAATAGTTAAATTTTGAACAAAAAAAGAAAGAAAAGATTTTTCAACTAAAATGATGAATTATCAACGAAAAAAATGAATTTTCAACTAAATAGTTCCACTTTCAAGTAAGTAGTTGAATTTTGAACCAAAACAAGATTTTCAGTCGCTATTCACGATTAGCGGAAATCTTGAAAATTTAACCAAATAGTTATATTAGAAGAAAAATCATGGGACCAAAGTCAAATTTACAGGATTATTGAAGCAAGAACTGATTTAAATATCCTGTGAATTCCAAATTATTCCGTTTTTCTTTCTATGAGGTATTAATGTTAATATATGAAAAACCTCTAAAGTGTAAATTTGTGTAGTGAAATTTGTCATATTACAGGATCAATATGTAAAGAGAAGCTCAAATTTTTAATATAACTAGCCAAAATTAACCTTGAAAAAATATATATATATATTTTTTTTAATGCTAAAAAATATTACAAGTACGGTGTCAGATTATTACACACGTGGAGAGTCATATTTTGTCAATGAAAAAAATAATCTGCTAATTTTAAAGAATTGTAAGTAAGTGGAACAAATAAATGTTGGAAATGAACTGAGTTTTTCTTTCGGGAGAAAGGGCAATTAGCACAATGTTCTAGTCTTCCTAAAATTTAGTTTTAATACACAATCTTTTGATTTGAGTGAAAAATTGCTTCGACAACGAATAAATCAATTCTTTTATTGCTAGGTTCCCAGACAATGAAGAAGATCGTGGAAATCAACGACTATTTACTAGGAACCTTAGCCGGAGGAGCAGCAGATTGCGTCTATTGGGACCGTGTTTTAGCAAAGCAATGTCGCATGTACGAACTCAGGAATAGAGAGCGCATTTCTATCGCCGCTGCCAGCAAACTCATGTCAAACATGGTCTACAATTACAAAGGAATGGGCCTTAGTATGGGTAAGTCTTTCTCAATGACCCTATTGACATTAGGGTGTCCAATCCAAATTTTAGTTTTGAATTTTACAAACACTGCCCCCTAAATTTCTTCCTTTTGGCGAAAAAGGACTGCCATAAATGTTGAGGGTGGCCACCCATCTGGGAGAATCAGGAGAAATCCGAGAGAGAAATATCACATCCGGAGATTTCCCGTATTTCATAATTCGCGCATTTTGTAATTTTTGAAATTTTCCAATTAGAAACCATATAATTTTCAAAGTGTTTAGAATAATTAAGCTCCAAAGGTTCATAATATTTCTCGCAATATTTAAAATTCTGCAATTTTGAACGGTGAAAATGACAGTGATTTGTTTCGACAGAAATCACATTTTTTAGTAAAACAATCTATCCAGTCGTTTTGAATGTCACTTGATACTACATGATATAGTACTTATTAATAATATGGGTATATATCGTCTTTAACATTTCTATCATTTTAATTTAAAATCATTGTTTTGAATGCGAATATCTAAAACGGTTTAATCTCTGAGGCCTTGAAACTAAAGTTTTTTCTTAGATTAATTTTCAGATTAATTTTTAGAGGTTTAGAATTGTTAATTTCATAATGTTGTAGTTTCAAATTCAAAATGTCAGGACCATTCCGCTATTAAATATTTCAAAATTTCATATTAAAAGTATTGGTAGTCAGCAGGGTGGCCACTCACCCGGGAGAACCGGGATAAAGCCGGGAGAAAAATATTACACCGGAAGATTTCCCATATTTCATAATTCGCGCGTTTCGTAAGTTTTTAGTAAAAATGATTTATTTTATTTTATTTTATTTTTTTATGAGAGAGAAATCACATTTTTTAGTAAAAAATCTATGCAGTCTTTTTGAATGTCACTTGCAACTACATTATATGATACTTATCAATAATATATTCATCGTTTTTGAAATTTCTATAATTTTAATTTAAAATTATAGTTTTGAATGCGCGATTCTAAAAGTTTAATCTTTATTAGATAATTTTGTAAATTTGGAATTTTAAATTTCACAATATTTTATTTTCAAAGTCAAATATTCAAAATGTCAGGACAATTTCGCAATTAAATATTTCCAAATTTCATATTAAAAGCCTTAATAGTCAGTTTTGAATTTGATAACTTTAAATGTAAATATAAAGCAATTTCAAATTAAAAGCTTAAAATTGTACGATTTCAAAAATTGGAATTATATTACGGCAATCTTGTTTTGTATTATTTTATTTTTATTTTTAATATAATGTTTAAAAATTTTCCGATTTTTAGTCAAAGATTTAAACAAATATATAATTTCAAATTGAAAAATATTTGATTTGAAAATTTCAAGAATGTATAATAATTATTCTAAAGGAAGACTTGAAATCAAAAAATCAAAAATTGAGTTTAAAATAAAACGAGATAAAAATTAAACTTTCTGAAATTGATACACCAGTAATTGGATAATTTCGGCAATTTTAAATTGTCACAATTTTAGAGTTCTGAATTTTCATGTTGAACGCAAAATATTTTATTTTTCCCTTTCATAGGTCTTAATTTCGCAATTTAAATTTAATTGGTTGAATTTTGGAAAATATAATTAGCAATTTAAAAGTTATTAATTTTTCCAACGATTTAAATTTACTTAAAACAATTTAAATTTTAAAGGGTTTGAGTATAAAAAAGTGTTAATATCACAATTTTTGGTAATTAAAATTTCTTTCAGAGTAGAAATTTTTTCATTTTTAGTTTATCCCGTTTAAAATTATTATTTATTTTTAACGTTTTTTTTAAATTATTTAATTTATTTTTTGATTAAATTTTAATTGCTCTGAATTTAAAGTGATTTAAATTCACAAGTTTTTAATTTTCTAATTGTTAACGCTTTTAATTATAAATAATACAATTTCAATTCCTCTGAATTTTTAATGATCTATTTTCCAAAATTTGAATCTTTACTATATTCAATTTGTAACGTTTGACAGTTAATTTGAACTATAAATTCACTCATTTTGTATCAAAATATAGCAGTCCTTATGTATGGAGAGTTCTCTTGTAGTAATAATAATTGTCAGGCTGGTAATTGGTAGTTCTGTAGAAAAAAAATTGTTACGTAAAGAATACTGTCCTTAGAAATGAAAAAACCACCCTCTATAGGTGTTGCAAATTGATAATGTTTTTTTTTTTAAAAACTCAAAAACTTGAAGTTTGTGTCGCTGATAGAAAACTACCCTTAAAATGTTCAACACTACTCCTTAGCACGATATGTTGCTTCTTTCACAGTTCTTCACATAATATCTTATAGAAAAAGTTCAATGACTACTTCAGAAATATTACTTGAATATTTTATAGTTTTTTAAAAATAGTTTAAAGATCATTTTAATTCCGGTTTTGGGCCTTTAATAAAAGAAAAGGTGGAATACCATCTTTTGGCGAAAAGTGCGTAACTGTTTTACAAGGATGTAACAAAATCAGGCTGGGGTATTAAAGACCAATGTCACCTCATATAAACTGGAGTAAAAAGTTATATCTATTTCATTTTTCATTTTGGAAGCAACTCTGAAAATACCTAGATTTTTAAATAAATCGCGTTCACAACTTAAAATCAGAAAGCGCTTTATTGAACAGAATCACTTCTAAAAATTAAAAAAGCACCTCTTAAGAAGTTTCAGACAAATATTTTGCTTTCTTTGAATTAAAAAAAATGGTTTGTACTAAAGCCGAAAATCAGTTACAGCTAGTGTTTTTAGTGTATCGTTTTATCAAGTATGTGCGCGAATTAATGAATTTTGGATGATTTTAACTATTTAAAAATTATATTTTAGATTTCAATGGGAGGCTACCTTTACATTTTTTGGAGAACATTGGTGCACACATTCCAGGCGAATTACCGAAAAAATTTTGGTTTTTCATTCGCAATAACCTTGGATCACTAGATTTTTCCCTCATCGGATTATCTTATTAAAAAAATAAAGGATAAGAATATGTCAAAACGGTCAAAATATCACTTTTTTCAATCAGTCTAAATTTCTTTTCACACTAGCAATTTTTTTCATCAATATCTTTCTTGGACAGCTTCCAGCACTAAAAAAGACCTTAATTTCAATTACTTCTTTACCAATTTTAAATTATTACGCATTTCCACGCGGTTTTGGGTACGCTTGTGTGGTCTCTTATTTGTCCCCACCGACGTTAAAATGTTTTTAAGTGTGGTGAAAAGTGTCGCCCTCGGTCCTTTTTTCCAGAAAATCCCTTGCCAAACTTTAACGCAAGTAAATAATTGCAGCTTGGGCGGCCAAGACAGTACTCTAGTTTGTGTTAGCTTGCATAAGGTGATATTATTTTTAATACGTGACAGACTCATTTTGTGACATTATAGTAAAACAGTTCACACTTTCCGCCGAAAAACGGTATTTTACAGTTTTTTAAATTAAGGCTGGTTTAAAGGCCCAAAACCGAGATTCAATTAATTGTCTTTAAATTATTTTTAAAAAACTATAAAATATTTAAGTAATGTTTCTGATGTAATCCTGAACCTTTTTTGAGAAATTATATGAAAAACAATGAAAGAAGGAAAATTTCGTTCTAAGTGGAAGTTTTTACAAAGTCTTAGGGTATTTTTCTATCACTCGCATACATTTTAAGTTTTAGAAGATCGTTTTTAATGATTCAAAGTCGAGAATATCTACAGTGTGTTAAAAAAAGCACATTGTACACTTGCAACCCCTATAGAGGGTGTTTTTCACTTTAAAGAGTATAGTACTCTGAATAAAATTGGGGTTTATACACGTGGTCTTGAACCACAGGATCAACATTTTTTTTTAATTTATAAAAAAGGCACAACTATTTTTGCACCAAATGAAAGAAAACAAGGGAAAGTGATTTCAAGGAAAAAATAAAAAAATCAATAAAAGAAAAAATGTACCACAAAAACTTAGGACACCCAAATAGTTTTTTGAAAATATGTTACAAATTTTAGTGACATAATTTTATTTAAAAGAATAGGATGTACCGAAAGGGACAGTGCTGGCGTTCTATTTTAGAAAATTGCATTTTTGGTCAATCCTAATGGCATGCATAACTTTGAATGTACCTGAATTTTATTTCTTGCTAACGCAGTCTCGCATGTTAGAATAACGTGATGTTCACTGGAGAACACTGCAGGCTGCACTTCAGCGACGTGACTCAGCGTAAACGTAATTATCAGTAAGATATAGGATCGTATAGTTTGTTTGCATATGCAGCCAGAGATTACAAATACTTTGAAAATGGAATCCAACCGTCCATCAAAATAATATGCTAAATTCAAAAAATAATACGTTTGATTTAAAATTACTATTATTTAATACTAATGTCGTACTTATTGATAACTCTCCTCACAAAAATGGTAGATCTTCTTTACAATAATTAATCTATTTCAAATTTTTACACAAGCTTACTCCTTCGCTGATTGCTACATATTTACGATTTCTCTTATTTGGAAATACAAGTACTCTTTCTGAAGATGGAGAATAAACTGACTAAAGAGACCTTAGCAAGTGTTGGAAATCATGTAATATTCAAGAACATAGTCTGGACACAAATTCCTTCATTCTTTCAAATCTTGAAGAGAAAACGAAATAATTAAATAATTAAAACAATAGGAAAGAAGTTAGTACACTCAAAAATTTTTGATGGTGAAAATATTTCAGTTCACTTGTTAGGAGTCTAAAATTGTCTGTGCTTGGCACACTTTATGCAGTATGCATTTAAAAGAGTTCGCTTTAGTTTAAAGGGCTTAATTTTGCCACAATAAGACCCATTTTTTTAAGTAGTATTTAACACCCTTCAAGCATCGATTCAGGTCGTTAACATTTTATCAAAACTAAAACTTTTTTCTAAATCAACACAACCGCTCAAATAATTTTGTAGGCAATAAAAATGGAATATAACTATATTAAAATACATGTAAGAAGTTGCTTGGAGAATGAAAGTAGTGTTGCCAATATCAGCCAACTATGCTTTGATCTCTGTGTATGAAGATTTGGGCAATGTCACTGATTTTTGAAAAATGTTTAATCACACTAGAAAATATACACCGGGGCGCTACGCGTGCGATTATTCTTTCTTGTCACACGAAAATTTTAAATTAAAATATAACGTTAATATTAACACACAATTTTTTTAATACGTAGTATCTGTTATCTAAAATAATATATATAACAATACGAACAATATTTTTGATAATTTTTGGAAGTTGATGGCCTAACACTAAAATAATATAAAATTGTTAAAAAAATTCTAAGTATTATACAAATTATAATGATTTTTTGAAATACCCGTTTTTGGTGTAATACGCTAATGTAATCTAAAATTGTTAAAAAATTGTGAAAAAAATCTTCCAACTATCTTCCTATCTTTTTTGTCTTTAAAATACTAATTTTTGTGTAAAACGTAAACATAACCTAAAATTGCTCGTAGTTTTTAATTGTCTTAAAAATCCAATTTTTTATTAAAAATACCAATTTCCGACAAAAAACGCAAAAATAATAAAAAAATGTTAAAAGTAACCCAAATTTTAAAATACATAGGAACCTCTGAAATCTCATGTTTTTCCTTTAAAAACTCGATTTCCTGTGGAAAATGTTAAAATAATCTGGAACTGTTAAAAAATTACAAATTTTGTTCAAACTTGAAATCCGTTTTTTTTTTAAATTATAAATATCAATTTCTGACAGAAACACTAAAATAATCCAAAACTGTTAGAAGATTCTAAATATTTTTCCAGTTATAAGGATTTATGTTTTAAACTATCAATATTTGGTGTAAAATGCTCTAACGTATAATTCAAAAATTGTAAAAAAAACGTATGAACCTTCAAAATCTAATGTTTTTTGTTTCAAAACTCAATTTCCTTTTTAAAAAAACGGTAATGGAACCTGAAACTGTTAAAACTTGCAAGTCTTGTTCAAAATATAATAATTCAAACTATAATATTTTTTGTTTTAAAATTCCAATTTATTTTGTAAAACGCTAACGTGACCTAAAATTGTTAACAGTTGTGAATCGTTCTAACATTTAATTTTTTAATTAAAAATACCAGTCTCCGACAAAAAACACTGAAATAATACAAAGTTGTTAATAGATTCTAAATCTTGGTCAAATTATAGTGATTTTTGTTTTGAAATGCCAATTTTTTATGTAAAACGATACAGCGTTTTACATAAAAGAATTGTTTATAAATACGTTATGACGTAACCTAAAATTGTTAAAAAATTATGAACCTTTAAAGTTTAATGATTTTTGTATCAAAATGTCGATTTCCGGTAAAAAAAAACGCTAACAAAACTGAAAGACGCAATTTGTTGAAAAATTGTTAACCTTTCAAATCCAATAATTTATTATTAAATACCCATGTCCGGCATAAAACGCTAGCATAACATAAAATGGTTGAAAATGAGGAATCTTGATGAAGATTTTTGTTTTAAAATGCTCATTTCCAGTGGAAAAAAACTAACACAATCTAAGATTTTTCAAAATGTTGAATCTTCTTGGAAACTTTATGATTTTATATTGAAATTATTTTCTTTAATACTAATTTCACGCGAAAAACACTATGATGAGACATGTATGATATTTACAACAATTTATTAGATAATTTGTAAATTTAATTTTCAATTTAAGATAAATATAAAACAAGTTCAAGCAACGAAAAGACAATCAGGTTTTCAACCATAATGATTGTCAGATTTTCGAGATATATAGTTAAACCACTTTTTTAGTTAGGAAATAGTCTATTATACTAAATTAATATTGCATTGTTGTTGATCAACTGAGAAATATTTCCAGTAAGTTTCATATTAAAAAAAAAATGGTCCGTTGAACTTTAGCAAGAAAACTTCTATTTATCATAAAATTTATATTTTAAGCACAGTAAATCCCAGAGATATTTTTTATCTGAAGTTGGATATAAGCGTTGAAAAGAATTGACGACTACAATTATCCGATGTCGGATAATTTTGATCTCGAGATGGATAAAAATTATCCAACATCGGTTGATTGTAGTCGTCAATTATTATTGAAGTTTTAATCTAACTTCTGATCAAAAATATCCCTGGGCTTATAGTACTTATATTATTTATATTATTATTACCTTGAATTTTAATTGGTCTACTAGTGATTTGTCACAAGGATACATATTGTCGTTCGTCTACATTTTTTATCCACCACGTTTTAAAATTTCATATCAGTCACTCACTTTAGAAGCTCTTATCATCTCTTTATAAGAATAACACGAGTTAGATTGCCCAAGGATTTACAAATTTATTTTAAATAGATATTTTTAATGAGTAACTATGGAAAATAAAACAAAAATAAATCAAATTTAAATTGAAACTGAAAATTGATTGAGGATTTTAAATTGCTGCCAAGTTTGCTTGATACAGAAGGCAAGTGTAGCATCGTGCGACTCAGAGAGTATTAAAGAGAGTGGAAGGTGACCGTACACTGGACACTAGCGCACTCGCCGCTTCGGGGACAAAGCTCGGGTATTTCAACGGGAAGTTTACTTTCTACAATGCACGAAGGGGCAATGGCATGATCCATGGCTATGGGCAATGGCGTCTGGTCGTTGTTGTCAAAAGAGATCCTGACAACTGCTTTGTTTTTCTTCGGTGATATCTCGAGCATTCATTTCGTATGTTGCGATTTTTAACATTACATCAAGACAAATTTTCTGGCAGAGAATTAATTAAGTTTTCTTCGACGTGAGATCATGGGCTTTTATGAAAATAAGGACACTATATGCTCCGTTTGGCGTCACTTGGTGATCTCGAACGAAAAGCGTCGTGTTCCTTGCCCTTCGTCAAATTGCATAATTATCAAAAGGAATTTATGCTCGAGGATCCGGCAGAATGAAACAGTGGATCATGGTTTTTTCCCCTGGGTTATTATTATTATTATTATTCAGCTTTAGTTCATCCCCGAGACTGTAGTAGCGCTGAAAATCGTGTACGGAAAAATACATTAGGCTCTTATGCCACCTTCCACTCTCTTTAATATTCTCTGGCTAAAAAGAGCCGGTTGGCGCGCGATTTAAATGCCTACATTTAAAGTTTGATACGTTCGCGTAGTTCATACATTAATTTAGAACGAAAAGTATTGTTTTTTTCGAAATCTTTGTAATTATTGATGCATGCTCACTATATATATTCTTCACAATTTAAATAGTGCATAGGCGCATTTCAATTGAATAAAATGCTTATGAATGAAATTTATTGTATTTTTAGAACTAAGTTACGAACTGAAGAAATAATCAGAGGGCAATGCAATTTAGAACTAATTTTTTTCTTCATATTTTTACAGTTTGAAAATGTAGAATAGAATAGAATTGTATTTCTCCATATACATCCTCATTAGACTTTTACATATACAGTGGAAACTCTCCTATTCCCCTGACCTTGAAACGAATCGATTGGAAACGATTCTTATATTCCCTAGCTGGAGGGGTCCCCACCCTTGCCGCGAGTGGGCAGTTTATTTTTATCAGCGACGTTCATTGGCTACCCCGTTCTTGTATCGATGCGCCGCCGGTCGCTACTTTTTCAGCCGAAAAGCGCGGGTGATTTGAAATCAATAATAAATACTATCAATGATAACACAAATAAATACACTTGAAATTCCTAGATCTGCTGGCCCACGCAGTTTCTCAGCACGTAGGGTGAGAGACGGTCGCGACTCTCGCCTCGGAAGGGCCGTGTGCACAAGTACTCTGTCGAGTACATATATTGCGCAATATTATGGAAACGGTTCAGGTGAGTGGAAAAAGTCGCGGTCCGTTAGTCTTTGTTGGCGTTAGTGTTTCTGTTGGGGTACGACAATTTGCCAACTGAAAATCAATATTATAGAATCAAAACACGACGCAAATATTTCGCGGAACAGTGAGTCTTGTGGCATGACGTCGATAGGTGGAAATACCAGCCGTCAGGAAGATTAGTACATGGTACTGCAACTGCATACGACTTTTTAGAGAAAATCTCCGGAATGTGAATTTAAGTTATAAAGGTCTGCATAGTAATCTTTTCAAGTGTAGAATGCCTTTGCACAATTCTTTTCCCTACCGATAGAAATCTCAGAATATTCACTAAAGATTCTCAGGCTCTGAGAAGCTTCAGAGAAGATTCTCCGCAGGCACTCAGGTAGATTTTTTAAAACGTCCAGGTAGCTCGTTCAAATCGCCTGAATGCTTTAAATTTTACAATGTGCTTTTTGAAATTGAAATAAGAATTCGGCCATAAATGACAAGCCAAGAAACTAACTTGCAAGATTAGGATTAGCCGACACTCTGTAATGTAGAAATATATTTTTTTTAAATTCGAAGTCAATAGCGTAAAACATCCAAATGTGGAATCTATACGAATTTTAACGATTAAAAATGTATGTAACTGATTTCGAAAAGTTCAATTTCAATACTGGAAACATTAAAAAGTTAGAAAAAACTATACTAATTTTACGTACGTGATATATATATATATATATATATTATTTTTATATATTTTTTTATAATTTATATATTTATATCATATGTCATATAACATATATATATATATATATATATATA
>JAABKJ010002605.1:0-27727 GCA_011634705.1 Andricus grossulariae | reverse complement strand
TCACTGACGGCAACGTCGGCAGCGATGTTCGGTGAACCGTGAAGTTTGACAACTCTGCGCATGTACAATACAGGTACAAATATAATTTGGAATAAGATAAATACATCAATCATTTGAAATAAGATATTAATTTGATTCGACTGATTCGAATTTGCTCAATAAAAAATATTATTGACATATTCTTCATATTTAGACAGCAAGGACTACGACGAAATATGAGTGATGGCTGAATGAGCCTCATTGTGCACGCACGCATTTAGCCATCACTTTGTCGCGGAATGTGCTTGCTATTTCGTGCGATACGGGTCGCATCGTGCGACTCGCACGCGTGCTTGAAGCGTGCGTCGCACGATTGTTATCTGGGTAAGGCTATGTGATCCAGTCCTACCTTATACATTTTAATTGATCTTAATTCTTTATCATGTATATTTTTCAACAACAAAAAAATAAAAATTCGTTTATAAGTTTGTAAATTTGATAAATTTTGCAGTCAATAATATAGTGCATTTCAACCACGGATAGGGGTTGAAACTGAATATAATTGATATAATTTGATTTGATTTTTCAAAACAACACAACAAGTATATTTTAAACTGTTATTCGGGCCACGGATAGGGGTCAGAACTTAAATTAAAAGATCATCAATTATCAAGTTGAAGAGAAATTATTACTATTTTAGTGAGTTGAAATGTGAAATTACAAAAAAAAGCCAGCCTTCTGGATCTCAGACCAGAAGGGTCCTTTTCTAATCACGTAGTGTGAAAATTATTCCAATTTCAAATTTTAAACCTGTATTTAAGAAAATTATTAAGATAAACAAGTGTTTTAATTTGTGTCAGTGTTATATTACATGTGATGACTTAGCGACGTCCAAAATAAGCCTCAATTCGCGCAGTTGTAACAAAGAAGAAGGAAGAAAATTACTGAGGATAAGTTTAAAACTTCATTTTTGGGTTCACTAATCAACTCACTAAAATAGTAATAATTTCTTTTCAACTTGGTCATTGATGATCTTTTAATTTAAGTTCTGGCCCCTATCCGTGGCCCGGATAACAGTGGCTCAAATGCACTATATTATTGACTGCAAAATTTATCAAGTTTACAAACTTATAAACGATTTTTTTTTTTAATTTAGATTATAATGAATTTAGATCAATTAAAATGTATAAGGTAGAACTGATTCACATAACCATACTGACGAGTCCAGTGAGTCAGTCTGGGACGAAACGTAAAAATTCTAACTTTAATTTACTGAAAAATATATATCTTTTTGAAAAATTAATTGTAGAACACAAAAGAAATAAACATTATCGACCCTAATGCCAATAAAAAAATTTTCTTTACACTTATAATACTTGGGTCGATTAAAAACGATATCTTTCGAAAAAACAGCAAAGATGTCATTTAAATATAAAAAAATAATTTTGATCAGGTGATCTACTTTGTTTCTAAATAAAATATTAATTTAATAGAAATTCAAATATTTGTATAATTTTGTTTGGTATGAACATGAATTTATACCAAGAGTTCTGGAACACCAAAAAAATTCAGTGATCAGTGGAAAAGTACTTTTGATTTTGGATAATTCTCTGTCACATCCATCTGCAGAAGAATTAAATGCGATTCGCGAGAATTTTGAAGTTATGTTTTTGACCCCAAACGATGTAGCCATCATTCAACCAATGGACCAATCACCAATCTCGACTACGAAGAAATTCTACAAAAGAAATATAATGAGAAGGCTACTTATCGAAAAAGATTACGAAAAAATTGAAACTTTTTTAAAGGAACTGAAGATACGTGATGGTCCAGTGTGAAGCAGACCACTTTGAAGAATGTGTGGGAGGCATTACTACCGGAAAATGTGGAAATAAATTCTTCTGAAACCCCAATGTACGATGAAGACTCTTTCAGTTTCGAAATCAATGCTTCAGTTGAAGAATCGAATTCCATTTACGAGTTTTGTGAACACCTCGCCAAGTGTTTATCAAAAGAGGAAGAAGAATGTGAAGAAATGTTGAAAAAGGTGAAATCAAAGATTGAAGAGTGGTTTAATGTAGATGAAGGAGATAGCGGCTGTGAAATACTGTCAGATGAACAGATTGTGGAATCCGTTTTGAATCGCCACCATAACTTTGATGACCTTTTAAGTCCGAGTATGGTGGTTGACCAAACCGAATATATCCCAGAGGAACTGGGGTGCCAAATTGACGAGGAAGAAAAAGTTGCGGCCAAACGAAGCACACCAAGGCTTTTTGAAATTCAAAACTTGGACGATAACACTTGTTCAATGTTCTCCATATCAAATTCGCCACTTCACAGAATGTGAAAAGATTTTGAAAAATGCCATTGGCAATTTTCCAAGTGAAAAAGTAGATAAATAAAAGTCTGGTCTTCAATTCTTCGTTTCATTTACGTGAACTACTTACCACCTTCCCAGTCTTTTATATGATTCATTTCTATTCTAAGATTAAATTAAAAGTAGTTTTCAAGTTTAAAACAAGTTAAATTCAAATTAATTATAAAAAAAGTCTGTAATTTTCCCTTTAATTGACATGTACTACTTATTCTCTTCCCTTTTTTTATTTGATTAAAAAAGAAATATTATTCTTTTCACTGACATGTCCTACTAATCCCTTTTCCAGTCATTTCTTTGATTCATATTTTCATTGACATGTACTACTTATCCCCTTAACAGACTTTTCTATGATTCATTTCTTTTCTAAGATTAATTTAAAAGTAGTTTTAAATTTAAAAAAAAAAGTTAAACTAAAATTAATTATAAAAAAAATTAAAACCTTAATTTTTCCCTTTCATTGACATGTACTACTTATTCCCTTCCCCTTTTTTATTTTATTAAAAAAGAAATAATATTCTTTTCACTGACATGTCCTGCTAATCCCTTTTCCAGTCATTTCTTTGATTCATCTTTTCATTGGCATGTACTTTTCTATGTTTCATTTCTGTTCTAACATTAATTTAAAAGTAGTTTTAAATTTGTAAAAAGTTAAATTCACATTAGTTATAAAAAGAAATTAAAATCTTTAATTTTCCCTTTCATTAACATGTACTACAATCCCTTTTCCACTCACTTCTTTAATTCATCTTTTCATTGACATGTACTACTTATCCCCTTCCCAGTCTTTTCTATCATTCATTTCTGTTTTAAGATTAATTTAAAAGTAGTTTCAAATTTTAAAAAAGTTAAATTCAAATTAGTTATTAAAAGAAATTAAAATCTTTAATTTTCTCTTTCATTGACATGTACTACAATCCCTTTTCCACTCACTTCTTTAATTCATCTTTTCATTGACATGTACTACTTATCACCTTCCCAGTCTCTTCTGTGATTCATTTCTGTCCTAAGCTTAATTTAAAATTATTTTTAAAATTAAAAAAAAGTTAAATTCAAATTAATTATAAAAAGAAATTAAAATCTTTAATTTTCCCTTCAATTGACATCTACTACTTATTCTCTTCCCTTTTTTCATTTGATTAAAAAAGAAATAATGTTCTTCTCACTGACATGTCCTACTAATCCCTTTTCCAGTAATTTCTTTGATTCATATTTTCATTGACATGTACTACTTATTCCCTTCCCAGTCTTTTCTATGATTCATTTTTGTTCCAAAATTAATTTAAAAGTAGTTTTCAATTTAAAAAAAGTTAAATTCAAATTATTTATAAAAAAAGTTTTTAATTTTCCCTTTCATTGGCATTTAATATTTATCCCCTTCCCCTTTTTTTATTTGATTAAAAAAGAAATAATATTCTTTTCACTGACATGTCCTACCAATCTCTTTTCCACTCATTTCTTTGATCATCTTTTCATTGACATGTACTACTTATCCCCTTCCCAGTCTTTTCTGTGATTTATTTCTGTTCTATAATTTATTTGAAAGTAATTTGAAATTAAAAGAAGTAAAATTCAAATTAATTATAAAAAACAAATAAACGTCTTTAATTTTCCCTTTCGTTGACATGTACTACTTATTCTCTTCCCTTTTTTATTTGAATAAAAAAGAAATAATATTCTTTTCACTGACATGTATGTCCTACTAATCCTTTCCCAGTCATTTATTTGATCATCTTGTCATTGACATGTACTACTTATCCCCCTCCCAGTCTTTTATATGATTAATTTCTGTTCTATAATTGATTTAAAAGTAGTCTTAATTTAAAAGAAGTTAAATTCAAATTAATTATAAAAAAGTCTTTAATTTTCCCTTTCATTGACATGTACTACTTATTCTCTTTATTTAAGTAAAAAATAAATAATATTCTTTTCCCTGCCATGTCCTACTAATCCCTTTTCCAGTAATTTCTTTGATCATCTTTTCATTGACATGTACTACTTGTAACCTTCCCAGTCTTTTCTATGATTCATTTCTGTTCTAAGATTAATTTAAAATTAGTTTTAAATTTAAAAAAAAGTTATATTCAAATTAATTATAAAAAAGTCTTTAATTTTCCCTTTCATAGACATGTACTACTTATTCTCTTCCCTTTTTTTATTTGAATAAAAAAGAAATAATATTCTTTTCACTGACATGTACTACTTATCCCCTTCCCAGTCTTTTCTGTGATTTATTTCTGTTCTATAATTGATTTAAAAGTAGTTTTTGAGTTAAAAAAATTTAAATTCAAATTGATTATAAAAAAGTCTTTAATTTTCCCTTTCATTGACATGTACTACTCATTCTCTTCCCTTTTTTTATGTAATTAAAAAAGTAATAATATTCTTTTCACTGACTTGTCCTACTAATCCCTTTTCCAGTCATTTCTTTAATCTTCTTTTCATTGACATGTACTACTTATCTCCTTCCCAGTCTTTTCTATAATTTATTTCTGTCCTAAAATTAATTTAAAAGTAGTTTTAAATTTAAAAAAGGTTAAATTCCAATTAATTATAAAAAACAAATAAGTGTTCAATTTCCCCTTTTATTGACATGTACTACTTATCCCCCTCCCCTGTTTCATTTAACTAAAAAATAAATATTATTCTTTTCACTGACATGTCCTACTAATTCCTTTTCCAGTCATTTCTTCGATTTATCTTTTCATTGACATGTACTACTTATCCCCTTCCCAGTCTTTTCTATGATTCATTTCTGTTCTAAGATTAATTTAAAAGTAGTTTCTAATTTAAAAAAAAAGTTAAATTGAAATTAATTATAAAAAAATAAGTCATTAATTTTCCCTTTCATTGGCATGTACTACTTATTCTCTTGCCCCTTTTTATTTAAGAAAAAAAGTAATAATATTCTTTTCACTGACATGTCCTACTAATCCCTTTTCCAGTCATTTCTTTGATCATCTTTTCATTGACATGTACTACTTATCTCCTTCCCAGTCTTTTCTATAATTTATTTCTGTTCTAAGATTAATTTAAAAGTAGTTTTAAATTTTAAAAAAAAGTAAAATTCAAATTAATTATAAAAAAATTAAAATCTTTCATTTTCCCTTTCATTGGCATGCACAACTTATCCACCTGCCCTTTTTTATGTAATTCAAAAAGAAATAATATTCTTATTACTGGCATGTCCTACTAATCCCTTTTCCAGTCATTTCTTTGATTCATTTCCGTTCTATTATTTCTTTAAAAGTAGTTTTCAACTTAAGCAAACAATTAAAATGAATTATATAAAAATAAAAATCCATAGTCTTTAATTTTTCTTTCCATTTACATGTACGTACTATTGATCCCCTTCCCTTGTTCCTTTTAATGTTTTAAAAATGATGATTTATTTGAAAGTGGTTAAGAAAAAGTGAATAATTTTTTTATATTATATACACAGTTATTTAAAGATAACTATAAACTATTCTATAGCATGTGGGTTTTTAATTCATATGTAGTATTGTAAATATTAGTTAATTACTCATATTTTAATTTTTTTAAATTTTTTAAATGACAATCCCTATGAAAGACTTATGCATTGGAAATGTTTTTTTTCGAATTTTTATAAATAACGGCCGGAAAGTTGTTCAAATCCACGCAAAAATAAATCCATTAAAAAAAAGGATATTTAGATGAGATTTAGATAGAGTCTGTTTTATAGGGTCCCAAAAAAAAACCCATAAGTGAAAAAATGGTTTTTGCGAGATTTTGGTGCTGTTTATGATTTTTTTGCGGTTTTTTTATGCAAATTGTTTCCGATACATGAAACAGTAGTTTATACTGATAATTAGATGTTTACACAAATTGTTTAAACTATTTATTATTGTTTCTAGCAATTTTCTCTTAGAATGGAGATAAAAAGTCGCGGTTTTTTCAAAAAATTTCCACTTTTTGTTAAATTTTCAATAAGAGAGAGGTAAAAGTTCAGTAATGTTAGCCAACATAATTGTTTAAACAATTTATTATTGTTTTTAGCAATTTTCTCTTCGAATGGAGATAGAAATTAGCGTTTTTCTCAAAAATTTTCCACTTCTTGTCCAATTTTCAATTAGAGAGATGTAATGTTTCATTAATTTCAGCAAACATAATTGTTTAAGCAATTTATCATAATTTTTAATAATATCATTTTTAAATAGTTCCATAAAGTGCGGTTTTTTTCTGAAATTTTCAACTTTTTGTTCACTTTTTACTTTGAGTGAATTAATATTTAATTTAATATAGAAAAAATAATTGTTTAAACAAATTATTATTGTCTATAGCTATCTTCTTCTATGTCAATACTAGATAGTTGCGGTTTTTTCTGAATTTTTTAACTTTTGTTCATTTTTCAACCAGAGTGAAGTAACAATTAATTCAAGTTGATAAAAATAATTGTTTGAGCAATTTATTATCATTGCTAATAATATTCTCTTTGCTTAGTGGTAGAAAGTTGCAGGTTTTTCTGAAATTTCAAACTATTTGTCTATTTTTTCCTTGGTGTGACTTAATAATTATTTAAGTTCAGCAAAAATAATTGTTTAAACAAATTATTATAGTTAATAACTATCTTTATCTATATTAATGCCAGATATTTGCGTTTTTTTCTTAAATAATTTTTAGATTTTTGCCCACTTTTCATTTAGTGATATAATAATTAATGCAAGTTAATCAAAATAGTTGTTTAAACAATTTCTTATTGTTTATAACTATTTTCTCTTAGATAAGTGCTAGAAATTTGCGGTTTATTCAGAAATGTTTTACTTTACTTTGCCTTTTTAGTTATGAACAAATGATAAATAAACATTAGAGAGAAACATATTTTAAACAATCTCTTTCTTTTTCGTGAATATATTTTTCTGGACGGGGGCCGATATCAAAATATATTCAATTCCCCCTACCTACTCCTAATTATTCCATTCTTTGTTTGTCTCTTGTCTATAATAGTAAAAGTGCAACAATAATTCACTTAAAAAAGTAAAATACTATTTAAAAATTTAATCTTGATGAGGTTCACTTATTGTTTTGCTCATAACTGAAAAGTCAAAGCAAAACTAAAAATTTCAGAAAAACGCGCTACTTTCTAGCACTACTCTAAGAAAAGATAGTTATAAATAATAACCAATTGTTTAAATAAACATTTTAGTTAACTTGCATTAATTATATTACCTCACTAAGTGAAAAGTGGACAAAAAGTTGAAAATTTCAGAAAAAAACTACAATTTTCTAGCATTATTCTAAGAGAATATTATTAAAAATAATAATAAATCATTTAAACAATTATTTTTGTTAACAATAATGAACTCTCTAATTGAAAATTAGACAAAAAGTGGATTTTTTTGTTGAAAAAACTGTGACTTTCTATCTCCACTCTAAGAGAAAATTGCTAAAAACAATAATAAATTGTTCAAAAAATTTACTTAAACATCTAATTATCAGTATAAAGTAGTATTTTCTGTATTAGAAACAATTTGCATTTATAAAAAACGCAAAAAAATCATAATTAGCATCAAGAACTCGCAAAACCAATTTTTTTTTTCAAAACAAAAAAATGGACTTATTTTTGTGTGGATTCGAACATTTCCGGGCGTTATAATCATCAAAATTCGAGAAAAATTTTTTTTGAATAACCCTAACTTACAGAGCTTACAGAAATTCCATGGAATATGTTACAAATTTACAGATGTTTTTAAAGTAGTCCGGCTATTGGAACGGTCACGTTCCAATAGCAGGATCTTATGAAGATGCCTTTCGCGGGCTCCAAAAATGGTTAATTTTGGTTTTATAACACGTTCAATATTGTTCGAAAAACAGTTTCGGAGATAGAAAATATAATAAAGAATTTGAATTACTGATAAATTTTACTTACTGCCAGACTTTTTGAGATGAATTTTAGCAAACAGTATCGAAAAACAAGGTCTGTGAAATATGCAGCGATCAGCAGTGTAGTGTATAACCAACATTTTATCATTATTTTAACATTATTTGATTGATATTGACTAGCATGAAAAATCAATACTCCTTACATTATTTGATAAACTGGACAATTTTTTCATTTAATTCAAAATTTCGGAAAAAATATTAGACATAGCCTTGACTAGCTTTTCCAGTAGCCAGACTACTTTAAATATAAACATTTCAATTCATAAAAAAAAAACGAAACGACGAAAAAGGAGAATTTTGCAAAAAAAGGGGAAACGCATGGGAATAGGGTAAAGACCTCGGGAAAGACTGTGATCCCTGAGATGTATTCAAAGCAAACATGTTTCTCAGAGAGCAAAAAGAGATCAGCGGATTTAATTGTCTACGATTCTACGAGATTGAAGGTGTGTAGCGTGCGTGTCTACCTTGAATTTTTTTAGCGACGCCATTACTGAGTCCAATAAAATTAACTCGAAAATGAAAATCGAGCGTATATATAACAATGACACGTATTATATGCGGGCTCTCCGCAATATCGGCAAAGCTAATTCTCTCTTTGTAGGTCATGGAGTATTCCAATTTCCAAATGACAATGCTCAATAACTATACAATGAGAAACAGCAAGCTTTGTTCAGAAAAATGCAAATTTCTTTTCAAGATCATGAAGTGTAGCGAAATAAAACAGACAAATAAGCGTGTTCACTGTTCTTGATTACGATTTGAAATAATGTGTATTGTTTTTTCTTTTGGTAATCAAAATAATTAGAGTCGACCAAATCTTCAAAGACTTATAGGGCTATAAATATTTTAGAAGGAGAAATTAAGATGTGAATGTTCTAGAATCTAGATTATATAAGAAAATGTGATGGTTATCTTTAACTTTTGTATAGACACTAAATCACAAGGCGTCAAGTTTTGATTAATTCGTTGCGGTGGGAAAAACAGTTGACAACGACGAATTGTTTTTCCAATAGCAACGAAGTGATCCACTTTTCAGACTTCAAAGCCGGAAATGCTCTCAAACCAGGGGAAAGATGATAATTTTTCAAGAAAATAGGGGAATAATAGGAAAACAAATTCTTTACACCCGAAAAGATAAATTTTCAATCAAGAAAGATAAATTTTCAACCAAATTGTCGAATTTTCAAACAAAAAAAGATTAATCTTCAACAAGAAACAGTTACATTTTAAACCAAATAGTTAAATCTTCAAGCCAAAAAGAAGATTTTTAGAAGACAGTTGAATTTTCAACTAAGAAACATACACTTTCAACCACAAACTTTTCTGTCAACAGAGATGAATTTCCAATCCAAAAGGACAAATTTTCTATCCAAAAAGTAGAATTTTCAACAAAACAGTTGAATTTGCGACAAAAAAATACGACTTTTTAACAAGATAGTTGAATTTTCAACAACAAAAAATAGAATTCTTAACTTAAAAAAAATTCAACCAAATAGTTGAACTTTTAGGCCAAAAAGACTAATTGTTTAGAAGACAGTTGAATTAACAGTCCACAAGGACAAATATTCTTTCCAAAAAGGCGAATGTTCTACAAAGCAGTTACATTTTCAAACAAAAATAATGATTTTTTAACAAAATAGTTGAATTTACAACAAAATAATTAAATTTTCAACAAAACAGTTGAAATTATAACCAAATAGTTATATGTTCAAGCCAAAAAACGAATTTTTAGAAGATACTTGAATTTTCAACCAAGAAAGATGAATTTTCAACCAAAAATGGGAATTCTCAATCCAAAATGACGAATTTTCAACAAAACATTAGAATTTTCGACTAAAAAAGATTACTTTTACAAAAATAAGTTGAATTTTCAAGAAAACAGTGGAATTTTTAACGAAATAGTGGAATTTTCAATCTACAAAGATGTATTTTGAACAAAGTTGTTAAATTTTTTCTACTAAAGAGATTAATTATGAACTAAAATTATGAATCTTGTATTAAAAAACCCATTGTTAACAAATGAATTCAACTTTCAACAAAATAGTTGAATTTTCAATAAACAAATTTTGTTAGTCAAGAAAGAAAATAAATTTCAATCAAATTGTTGAATTTTTAACCAAAATAATACAATTTACAACCTAAAAAGACGAATTTTCTACAAAACATTTGAATTTTTAACCCAAAAATGTGAATTTTCGACAAAAAAGGTCATCTAAAATAAGGTTGTTGAATTTATAACCAAATAGTCGAATTTTCATAAAAATTGTTCAATTTTCAACCAGTGGTGAAATTTCAACTAAAATGATAAATCATCAACCAACAAAATCAATTTTTGAAAAAGTAATTCATCTTTCAATTAAGTAGTTGAATTTTCAACCCAAAATGTAATTCTAAATGAAAACAAATTAACTTTTGATAACAAAAAATCTAACAAAAGAGATGATTCTCTACAAAATAGTTGAATCCTCAACCAAAACAGGTTTATTTACATACCAGTTGCATTTTTTACCAAAAAAAAGATCAATTTTCATTTTACAGAAATATTTAAATTTCCTACAAAAATAATAATAAAAAATAAAGATCAATTTTCAAGTAAAAAATACAAATTTTTAACAAAAAATAGAATATTAAAATTTTCAATTAGAAAAATTTAATTTTTACAAAAAAAAAACTAATATTCAACCAAAAAAGAAGTATTTATATTATCAAAAGACAAAACTTCAATAAAATACATGAGTTTTCAACCGAAAAATTTAATTTTCATGTAAAAATCATGAATTTTCAAACCAGAAAATGAAATAATTTTGTATTTAGTTGAAAGTTGTATATTTTAACAAAACAAGCGAATTTTTAACAACAACAAAAAACTATTTTCTACAAACCAGTGGAATTTTCAACCCGAAAATATGAATTTTTTAATAAAAAATTTAGTTTTCAACCAAGAAGATAAATTTTCTATCAAAAGACGAATTTTCAATAAAATACATGAATTTTCAACCAAATAATTGAATTTTCAGGTAAAAAGATCAATTTCGAGCCAGAAATGAAATAGTTCAATTTTCAGTTTAAAATTTTAATTTTTAATAAAAAAAAACTATTTTTCAACAAAAAAATTATTAAACGAATTTTCCATAAAACAATTAAATTCTCAACCAAGAAAGATTTTACAGTGAAGAAAAAAAATTTCACCCAAATTGTTGAATTTGAAGCCAAAAGGACGAATTTTGACACAAATAGTTGAATTTTCTACCAAACATTTGAATTGTATACCAAAATAGTAAAAATTTTAAACAGATCAATAAAATTTCTATTAAAAGAGATGAATATACAAAGAAAAAAGTTAATTTCCAACCAAATAATTTAATTTTCTGCCAAAATAATACCATTTACAACCCAAAAAGTCGAATTTTCTACAAAACAGTTGAAATTTCAAAGTGAAAATATAAATTTTCAACAAAAAATATAATTTTCAACTAAATGGTTAACTTTCAACAAAAAACTATCCATTTTTAACCCAAACTGGACTGGTTAAATTTGCAGTTCCAAACATTGTTTTTCAAACAAACAAAAAAACAATTTTCATAAAATAGTTCAATTTTCAGTTAAACAATTAACTTCGAACAAAAAAACGATTTTGCAACACAACAGTTCAATTTCCAAACAATAAAATGATTTTTTTAGAAAGAAGTTCAACTAAGCCGCCTTGGGATTTAGTGCGTGATCCAGTTCGAAATGTTTGGATACTAGCAATAGACAATTGTCACTAATATGTAACAATTGTTTGTTTCTATCATATATTAATTTTACTGTTTGATCGTTAACCATCAAGCAGTTAACCTCCTAAGTTTAACTGTCTCACATCTGCAGATGCGGGCTATCAGGTCGCCCACTTCCATTTTATTCGAGATTTTATTTTCTTCCCAGAGTGTTACACTTCTTAAATGAGAGCGTCTAATCTATGCCACGATCTGTGAAACATAAGTGCCGATACGTACAACATCACTCCGCCAACTTTTTTTTTTTTCATTGTTGACTTCGCTTTGCGGAAATTTCGTTTCGCCATTAAAACATTTCACGAGATAATAAATTAGAGTCAAAAGAGAACTAGAAAGTGCAAATAAACCCAACCATTTATTTTTTTAACGATTCAAAGGGAAAGCAGGATAATAAGAAAGGTGTTGATAAAACGTTCGTTAAAATCATCAATTCTTAGTTTTTCTAAAGCGAAGAGAGGCTCAGGAGCGTATAGAATTTGAAATAAGGAAGGGTATAGACAAATTATTTTTGCATCGGACGATTAAAGTTAATGAGAGGTAGGCTGTTCGGGTATTTCGCAGGAAATGAACTGTTGAGTATCTTTCCAGGGGGAAGGGGCGTGAAATTCGAATGTACGCCTGGGGCACCGGATTCGCAAAGACGATCCTGATTACGGGTTAAACACGCTATCTTGATCACTTCGGGCCGGGAGGTTTGTGACGTGAGAAAATCCAACTCGAAACTGTGACGACGCAGCAATAGTGGAGAGTCTACCTCTTCTCGAAAGGCTTTGATGAGAGGAAAAGAAGAGTGGATAGTCTACAATTCTACGTCTACGAGTTCAAGGCACCATTGAGTTTTCACGAAAGTCCTTATTTTAAATTCCTAAACCTAAAACTTAAGTCCAACCTAAAAACCAAAGCTCTAGTAAAGCTTGACTCCAAAGTCAACCTGAAAACAAAAGCATAGCCCTAAACCTAAAGTCCAGATGATCCACCTCTCAATAACTATTTAGGATGTTCTTCTTATTTAGGATACCTAGAACATTTGGCCATTAAAGATTAAACCATAGCCCGAAAGTCCAGATGATCCACCTCTCAATAACAGTTTAGAACGTTGTTGTTATTTAGGATATCTGCATTATTTGGCTCTTAAAGATGAAACCATAGCCCTAAAGTCCAGATGACCCACCTATCAATATCCATTTGGAACGTTGTTGTTGTTATTTAGGATATCTGCATTATTTGGCATTTACAGATGAAACCATAGTCCTAAAGTCCAGATGATCCACATCTCAAAAACTATTTAGGATATTCTTGTCGTTATTTAGTATGTCTGAATCATTTGGCCCTTAAAGATGAAACAATAGCCCTAAAGTCCATCAGATGATCCACCTCTCAATAACCATTTAGTATGCTGTTGTTATTCAGGATATCTGGAACATTTAACCTTTAAAGATGAAACCATAGTCCAGATGATTCACCCGTCAAAAAGTATTTAGGATGTTGTTGATATTTAGAATAGCTGGATCATTTTGCCCTAAAAGATGAAACCATAGTCTGGATATTAAAGACCGATAGCTACATCTCTATATCAATATCGAAAGACGCCATTTGCTATGTGTTTCAAGAAATAAAATAGACTTTAACCAAGATATTGATTTGAGCATGTTTCTCATTTAACTGATTTATGCTTAGATAAGCAAATTTCAGACAAAATTGGATTTTAAATGAATCTCTTGAACTATTTGCTTCGACGAACGCTCTCTAAGAGAGATACCATACTTGAGCAATCATGCACCTCGAAACTTTCCGACAGGGCTGTAAGTTTTCGACCGAGTGAGTTCTAATGATAATGTCTGATGAATAAAGCATGAAATCACTCAGGAATATTGTGCTGCTCTTTCCTACTCTTACCTCATATATATTTTCGATTTTCTATGTATTTGAGGTTCTACATGTTCAAGTGAACGAAATTTGTATTTCATTGCTATACAGTATACAGTTAAATACGTACTGCGCTTTAGTTTTACACTGATTGCACTGCTGGGTTTCATGAACCAAGTGAAATTATTTATCTTGTGAATCACTTAAACAAGCCAACGTTTATTTGAGTTTTAATGCACAAATAAAATAAAAATTGGAGAATTTTAGTAGACATTATTTCATGACTAATTTGAGATAGGGTCATAAATAATTTATGAGTGGCATATCCGATGGGTTTAATGTGGAATAAAAGTTGTCGAGACAGGTGGAGAGGAAGTGAAAGAAGGGGTAGTTGCAGGGTAGGAGACAAGTTGTTCACAAGCAGCAGGCTTGAGACTTTAAATCGCATGAGTGCGCTGTTGCCAAGCAGATACCGCGACAGGCATCGCATTTCGTTTCTATTAAATACAACAACACACCTGTAAATATTATGAGATTCAAAACTAACCTTGAAAGAAATTCTCGAAGAAAATCAACTCAATATTGCACTTGATTTTGCATAACATTCTATAAATACTAACTTTGTAACGCCGGTCTCGATACTCGCTATTATATGCACATGGATAATGAATTAGTATAGAAAAACTGAAGAAATGGTGTAAAATGCTAAATGTGGATATAATTAATTAGGGTTTCAATAAGTTTTTAGAACGTCAATAAGAGCTTTAGAATTATATAATTACGAGTTGCAACGATGATATGACAAAACAATATCGAGTATAGACAAATATGGAAGTTTTTCAATGCGAGCGTTCTGTGCTGATTTGTAGCAATTAGGACTAATCATTATTTTTCGATAATATCAATCACTATGCATATTAGAGGCATGTACTCATATAAGCACACTGGTGGGATTACGTTTGAAATAACAGGATGAAATTATCCTATTCAAAAACAGGACGCACGCAAAAAAAGATACCTCAAAAAAAGAGAACTCTAGTTTTTACAGTGCAATCTGATAAATGCCCGGAAAATTGCTACATTCAAGTCATTTATAACGCGGAAACTTGATGCATTTGTATGAAATTATGAATCACAAACATGAATATGTACGTGCTGCATATTATAATATTATGTATTGTGAAACACTATGTAATTAAGACAGCTCGTATAGCTCACGTCCCGTCTCGTTAAAACTGACACTGACGCGCATGGCTAAATGATCATTTAAGCAGAAATAAATACGCTTATTCACTTTGTTTCTGTTAGGTAGATAATAAGATATATTACGTGTATTCAAGTTTTATCAAAAACACAAGCGACCCTACAAAAGTCCCTGCCAGGCCGATTTTTTATTAGAACTTTGGGGTGGACGAAAATAGAAAGTACGCATGGTTTGAAGAAAGAAAGTGCGCTTGCGTGTATCAACTCAAAGTACCCCTGATTCACAGTCACAATTTTATCCCTCAGTTTCACACTTTCTTTTTCTTTCAACGCTATAGGAGACAATTCTGAATAACTGAAAAATGTTGAAAACTCCGTGGGAGTCTGGGGTTTCCCAGATTGATATTACTCATCTTGAGAGTCTACTATAATTATCTGAAACCTCATCTGAAATGCAGTCTGCTCAACATTCTCTGTAAGCCATCGACTGATCTGCCGTAACAATCTTATCATCTGCAAACGTCATTTGTCCATGAATATAATAAATAACCAAAAGGACATAACGCATCCTTGCCTACAACCCTGCCTAATATCAAACCAATTAATCACTCAGTTGTCCATTTACCCTTAGACTCGCTTTACTATCTGCACATGTTGTTTCTATTGCTTTTAGGATTCAACCATTGCTACATTCTTTCTCAGAACTTCCCAAAGCTTAATTCTATCCTTCAAACTTGATATACGAATTGAGTCCCGGTGTGGAACCGGTTTGCAGTAATTTAAGAAAATATAAATAAAAGTCTATTTCCTGCAATACAATTTATTCAAGCATCTCTAAACAACATTTCCCTTCCCGATTTAATGCAGACTATGGACTGTCTGTACTTTATATAAATGTATATGCGCATTTGGTTTTATAAAAGCTTTAAAACTATACTCTTTGTACAACACCAACGTCGGCTATATCATTACTCAACTGAACTTATTTCCGTTTATGACAGAGAGAGAGAGAGAGAGATTTTCCTTTTTCACTTAACATAACACTACTTATAGAACTGATGCGGGTAAAAATATTTGAAGAACTGACGTGTGTTCAATTTTCACAAGGATTTTTTGCTGAGAATTGATACTGATTACAGGTACGAAGGGTCTCAGTAAAACATGTTCAGAGGAATTGAGCAGGGGAGGGCAATCGTCATCATCTCTCCTGGGAATCAATTCGCATGCAGCCAACCTTATCAAATACTTTTTCCAGATCAAAAAAGGCAACGCAATAAAAATAAGAAAAAATCGTTCTTATCGGTAGTCTCCTCTAAGATTGGAACTCTATAGTCTAAACTCTAAAGCTAGTCTTATGGCTACAAGAACAAGCAAGGCGATTGTACGAACGAGGGCGGGGGGTCGTTGGCACGATTATGAGAACAATGCCAGCTTCTGCAGAGCGCGGAAACTAACACGAATCCACCTTCTCCTCCTCCTCCTCTGACAGAATTATCAGATCATAAGGTCAGAAAATATCACTAGCTGAGCTGTAATCCAAATCTCATGACCTCATGAGCAGGTACAAAACAGAAGGATTTATAATCTTGAAAATTCTACTATTACAAAGTCTTATATTCTACATTTAGTTAAATATTATCTATTTTAATTACCATCAACCGCGGCTATTATGATACATTTTCGGGTAAATGTGGCACAACATGTATGCTCTACAAGTCCGTGGAAGTTAACTTTTTTTGAGTAGGACACACAAATAAAAAAAATTCTACCCCCGATAAATCAGAAGATTTAAAATGAATATTGAATATTACTATTAAAATGATCCAAAAACGGATTCATTTTCCATTCTAAAATGGCTCCCATACCAATTTTTCCTTTTGGAGAACAACATTAAGGCATTCTTTGTTGGTTGTCAAATCCAATAATCCTAAATTTTAAACGATTTCTAATTTATTATTTTCTTTGTAAAAGTATAATTACTAAATGTCAGAACATCCTTTTTAGAATGTTTGTTAATAGATTTGATTATTAATTATTTAAGATTTTACAACATTGATGGCTGATGAGAATTGAGAAAGTTCTATGAGAATTCAAGTCGACGTTTGCCTTAAGACAATTACTCACGTGGTTGGAAGCAATGATGAATCATTGTTCGAATCATAGGTCTAACCTTAGAATAAATTTTCAGAGCTGGGAACGGTGAAATGAAGCGTGCAAGAAATAAATTCAGACCTGTCTAATGCTATTATTTATTTATTTTTTTAACAAACTAGAGGGAGAGGTTTTATTTCCCCAAGTTACATTCATCGATTTCAATTCAATTACGACTAGCTGTTTTCTCATCATCTACATTAACAATCTGACACTCCACGCAAGAGGCCAAATACGTAATTTCCTTATAGAAGTAAAGGTTGCGGACTCACGTTGTAAATATATTTTCTTCCATGAAAAAATATGCTGAGAACCTACAAATATATTTTCTTGGGGAAAAAGACACATATATTGTGTGAAGATATGCAGCGCAGGTAATGAGAGATGTTCCTTTTAATGATTTATTATAATTCTTTACTTTTTGAATATAAGGATTTTTATTTCCTAATATTAAAAACATATATAGACAATTTAAAAATCCGTTATAACAAATTTTCAACTACTTAAACAATATTTGAAACGATTTAAATTGATTTTTTTAAATAAAATATGATCGAATATCGGTTGTTGGATTTATTTTCAGAAAGAGGAAAAACAATTTTTTTGTTTACGCGCTATTTTAAAGTTATGATGAAATATATTACACTTAACAACCGATGAAAAACATGTTTGGCAGATGTTTTGTAAAATTTCAAAACCTTTAAAAAGTAACAAATGTAAAATAAAGTGTTCGAGATTCATTTTTTTGGTTGAAAATTCGTCATATAGGGTGGAAAACTGCACATTCTGGTACAAAAATTCAACTACTTGTTTGAAAACTAACTTTTCTGTTAAAAAATCATATTTTCGAGTTGAAAATTCAATTGTTTCGTAGAAAATTTATTTATTTTTTTGCTTGAAAATGCAAAATATAGGATAATTTTTTTTCTTTATTGAGTGAAAAATCATTCTTGGTTAAAAATTCAACTCTTATGTTGCAAATTCGTCTTTCCATTTAGAAGAAATTTCTCTTTCGGTAGAAATTTCATTTTTTTCGTTTAAACATCAACTAATTGATTAAAAGTTGAACAAATTTGTTAAAAAAATTATCTTCTTTGTGAGAATTCAACTGTTTTGTTGCAAATTCGCCTTTTTGGCTTGAATATTCAACATTTAAGATACATTTTTTTCTTCATTGACTGAAAAATCTTTCTCGGTTGAATAACTCTTATGTTGAAAATTCGTCTGTTCTTTTGGAAGATTCATCTCTTTCGGTAGAAACTTGTTTTTTTTTTCGGTTAAAAATTCAAATTAATGATTAAAGGTTGAACTAATTTCTTTAAACTTTACCTTTTTGGTTGGAGGTTCTTCATTTTTTTTTTAAATTCATTTCTTTGGTTGCAAATATAACTATTTTGCTGAAAACCCGTGTTTTTACTGGTTGAAAATTAGTCTTATCAACTAAAATTTGAACTATTCTAATTTTTGTTGAAAATTCATCTTTTTTATTTAAAAACTCAACAATTTTGTTGGAAACCCATCTATTCCGTAAAAATGCAACTGTTTTGTTGAAAATTCATCTTTTTTGCTGGAAAATTCAACATGTAGGATGAAAAATGTTTTCTGTATTTAGTGGAATTATAAACAATCTTTCTTCGTTGAGGATTCAACTATTTTGTTGAACATTCAACTATTCCATTTTTTGTATTAAATTTATCATATTTTAATTTAAAAATTGATCTACATTCTACTTAGTTAATAATTCAACTACTTGTTTTTGAAAATTCATGTATTTTGTTTCAAAGTCATCTTTTTTGTGAATTTTCAACATTTTGAATGAATTTTTTCTTTTTTGACTGAAAAATCTTCCTTCGTTGAAAATTCAACTCTTTTGCCAAAGATTTGTCCTGCTTTGTTTTTGATCATTTATCTCTTTCGGTAGAAATTTGAGCTTTTTTTGTTGAAAATGTAACTAACATTTTTTTTTAGTTCTAGATTCTTCAGTTTTGTTCAAAATTCTTTCCTTGGTTGCAAATATAACAATTTTGTTGAAAAATAGTTTTTTTTTTAAATTAATTTTTCCAACTGAAATTTGAACTATTCCATTTTTTGTTGAAAATTGATGTTTTTAGATGAAAATTCAACAAATTTGGTTAAAAATTCATCTTTTTCGTTGAGCATTCAACAATTTTGTTGAAAAATCGTGTTTTTTTGTTGAACTCAACTTTTTTTAATTAAACCATTTAAATATTTTTGGCTTGATATATCAACTATTACATTTTTTTAAATTTTGATCTATTCAGGTAAAAATTCAAAATTTTGTTTCAAAATTCAACTATTTGGTTGAAAGTTCATGTTTTTTTTTAATTTGTCTTTTTTGGCAGAAATTCATCTTTTTTGTTGAAAATTAATTTTTTTTATTTCAAAATCTGACTATGTTGAAATTTTTTTCTAGTAGAGAATTCATCCATTTAGTTAAAAGTTTATGTATTTCTTTAAAATTCGTCGTTTTTGGTAGAAAACTAATTTCTTTGTTTGAAAATTTAACTATTTTGTTTAAAATTTAATTATTTTGTTGAAAATTCATCTCTGGTTAAAAATTTAACTATTTTATTGAAAATTTAACTGTTTGGTTAAAAATCCAACTATGTTGTTGAAAATATAATTATTTTATTGAAATTTCATCTCTTTGGTTTAAAATTGAACTATTTTGTTGGAAATTCATAATTCATCTTTTTGGCTTCAAAATTCAACAATTTTATTCAAAAATCATATATTTTCTTAAAAATTGTTTTTTTTTTGTGTACAACATTAAGCTTCTTGGTAGAAAATTCATCTTTTTGGCTTCAAAATTCAACAATTTTATTGAAAATTCATTTATTTTTTCGAAAATTCGTCTTTTTATTTGAAAATTCAAGAATTTGGTAGAAAATTGGACTGTTTGGTAGAAAATGAATTTTTTTATACAAAATTTAATATTTTGAAAGAAAATTCGACTATTTGGTTAAATATTCAACTACTTATTTAAAAACTTAACTACTTGGTAGGAAATTATCTTTTTTGTCAAAAAATCATATCTTCTGGTTGAACATTCAACTGCTTTGTAGATAATTTGTCTTTTTTATTCCAAATTCAACAATTTTGTTGAAAATTCGTCTTTTTCACATGACATTAATCTTCTTTTTGGAAAATCTATCTTTTTGGTCAAATTTGTAATACTTGGTTAAAAATTAATCTTTCTTGGTTAAAAATTCAACTACTTGGTTTAAAGTTGAATTATTTTGTAGAAGATTTATTTTTTATATGTTTGAAGATTCATAATTTTAGATGAAATTTCAACTGTATTGTAGAGAATTCCTTTTTTTTAACTGAAAATTTCAACAACTTGGTTGAAAATTAATAATTTGGTTTCTGGTAAAAATTGATTTTTTAAATGAAAATTTAACACTTTCATTTTTTCTTGAAAACCTACCCTTTTCAGTTGAAAATTCATCCAATTGGTTGAAAATTCACATGCTTTTTTAGAAAATTCATTTTTTTGTTGTTGGAATTTTTACAAAACAGTTGAATTTTCAACCAGTAAATATGGATGTTTGACAAAAAACCAAAAAGATGAATTTTACACAAAAATTATGTATTTTCAAACAAAAGGGTGATTTTTTATCAATAAAATTAATTTCATACCAAAAAAGGCTAATTTTCAACTAAAATGATGAATCCTCGACAAAAAAATATAGTTTCTACAAAAATTGTTCATCTTTTCACCGAATTTCAACCAAAGAAGATAAATTCTCATCGAAAAATATAATACATAGTTCGATATTTCAACAAAAAAGATTTAAATTTTAAATTAAAAATTAGAAATTTTAGCTAAATTTGAATTTTTACCAGGATTCATAATAATTAAATTTAAAGCCCTTTTTATACGTTTCACATACGAACTAATTATTATTTAATTGTTATTCTCTAATTTTCACGGCTCTGAAGTGCCAAATTTACTGGGAAATTTTGAATTTACACATATTTCACAAGATTTTAAATAATACGATTAATGAATTAATTCATTTCGTTATTTCGAGCAAAAAATGCAACCAAAAGTAACCTTTTCCTAAAATAAGTAACTTTTTAGTAACCGTGGATCAAAAAAGTAACTAAGTTACTAAAAAGTAACCCACTCTGAGCGCTGTTTTTCGAGAATTATTTTTTTTCCCCCTGAAACCAGACAGAATAATGTTACAAACCGTTCCAGAACATGGAGACTAGACATTCCTCTCGTCCTTGCATGCTTCCAATTATCTTTCACCTTTCCAACAAGAATCTGCAAATCTGACAAGTCCACGCTGTAATGGTCATACAATTTCTTGTGCAATATCGCTTCCGACAATTGGAAATCGTTAACAGAGCCATTTTCTTGACTTCCTGGTGGAGTCGAGCATGGAGTCTCGAATCTTTCATCTTCGTTGTCTGATCCCGGTGATCCAGGTCTGAGAATAACTTCGCCAGACTCGAGGCTGTTCGACAAATGCAAGCGTCCAAAATCAACAACAACGACGGCTGCATTAGAATCTGTGAATTTTTCGACCAGAAGAATTTGTGGTGCAGAAATGTTTAGCTGTAGATCCCAAGAGGAGCGATAGTCAAAATCCCCTTCCAGAATCTGTTCCCAATTTTTCATGAGCTGTCGTCGCGTTCTGCGTTTCATGGCCTGGAGTCTCTGATTGGACGAATATCTGTGTGGTTTGCAGACAAAATCGATCAGCCAAAGTATCGCAAATGGATTATAAACGACATCCAGGGATCTTGAGTTGACTTGCAGAAAGTGATCAACACTCAGATGCAGTGGCCTTTTTTCGTAGGTCAATTCGAACAGCGATTGCGGTACCTGAATTCAAATTTTGAAATTAAATTCAGAATTAATCAAAATTTTTATTCTTTAACCTCCAACATTCAAATAACATCTGGCAAGAGCCAGATGTATCAACACTTGATATATACTTTTCCAAAAGCCCTTACTTTCTCTATTTATCAACAAACATTTTGAAAGTACTTTCTTTTTGAGTTGACTTCATCAAATTTATCAAAACTTTCATTAGAATTGAAGTATTTCAAAGATTTCAAAATATATCAGAAGATTTCAAAGATTCTAAAATACTTCAAAGATTTCAAGACTTTATTCTTGAAGATAAATAGGAATGTGAATACGCGAAATAACTAATATCAAAGACAGTTTTCCTTGTGCATCTTTCTCAATCCATAACATCTGGCAAGAACCAGATGTACCAGAACAAGATATATTCTTTCCCAGAAGCTCTTTCTTTCTCCATTTAGCTAGTATTTTTAAAGGTACTATTTAAAATTTTTTAACGGATTCTCGTTTAATTTATTAAAAATTTAATTAGATTTTAAAGATTTCAAAGATTCCAAAATACGTAAAACTTTTCAAAATATTTCAGAAGATTTCAAAGATACCAAAAGATTTCAAAGATTTCAACAAACTTCAAAGACTTCATGATTTTGTCCTAAAACTTTTAAAGGAGTGTTAATAATTGAAATAAGTAATCTCAAAGGATAATTTTTCTTATAAATCTTCCTAAATCCATAACATCTGGCAAGAGCCAGATGTATCAACAATTGATATATCCTTTTTCCAAAAGTCGTTTCTTTCTCCATTTATCAAACATTTTAAAAGTAATTTTTTTTTTTTCAACAGATTTTCATCTAATCTATCAAAACTTTCATTAGATTTGAAATCTTTCAAAGACTTCAAAATATATCAGAAGATTTCAAAGATTCCAAAATACATAAAAGATTTCAAGACTTTCTTCTAAGAAATAAATAGGAGCGTGAATAAGTGAAATAACTAATCTCAAAGATAGTTTTCCTCATGAATCTTTCTCAATCCATAACATCTGACAAGAACCAGATGTGCCAGAACAAGATATATTCTTTCCCAGAAGCCCTTTCTTTCTCCATTTAGCTAACATTTCAAAAGTACTATTTTTAACGGATTCTCATTTAATTTATCAATAATTTAATTATATTTTAAAGATTTCAAAGATTGCAAATTATTTCAAAGTTTTCAAAATATTTCAGAAGATTTCAAAGATACCAAGAGACTTCAAAGATTTCATGATTTTGTTATAAAAATTTATAAGTGCTAATAATTGAATTAATGAATTAATTTATTTATTAAAAATTTAATTAGATTTTAAATATTTCAAACTTTTCAAAACATTTCGGAAGATTTCAAAGATACCTCAAAGGATAGTTTTTCTCATAAGTCTTTCTAAATCCATAACATCTGGCAAGAGCCAGATGTATCAACACTTGATTTATCCTTTTTCTTTTTGCCTAATTGATTATTGATTAATTTTTAGAAAATCCATAACATCTGGCAAGAGCCAGATGTATCCACACTTGATACATCCTTTTCAAAAGCCGTTTCTTTCTCCACTTATCAAACATTTTAAAAGTAATTTGTTAAAAAACAGATTTGCATCTAATTTATCAAAACTTTCATTAGATTTGAAATATTTCAACGACTTCAAAATATATCAGAAGATTTAAAAGATTCCAGAATACTTAAAAGATTTCAAGATTTTGGTCCGAAAATTAAGTAGGAGTGTTAATGAATGAAATAAATAATCTAAAAGGATAGTTTTTCTTATGAATTTTTCTCAATGCATAACATCTGGCAAGAACCAGATGTACCAGAACAAGATATATTCTTTCCCAGAAGCTCTTCTTGCTCCATTTAGCTAGCATTTTAAAAGTACTATTTTTTAATTTTTCAATGGATTCTCGTTTAATTTATCAAAAACTTTAATTAGATTTTAAAGATTTCGAAATCTTTCCGAAAATTTCAAAGATACCAAAAGAATTCGAAAATTTCAAAAGACGCCACAGATTTCAAGATGTTGTTCTAAAAATGTAGGAGGAGTGTTAATAATTGAAAGTATTAAATCTATTAATCTAATTATTTTTTTGAAAATTAAACAATATTATTCAAACGTCATCTTTTTTGTTTGAACATTCAACTTTTTTGTTGAATATTCACCTTTTTGGATTGAAAATTCATTTTTTCTAGTTGAAATATCATATTTTTTAGTTAAAAAGTTGCAAATTTGTACTATTTTGTTAAAAATTATTTTTTTTTATGAGAATTTAATTTGGATGAAAATTCACGCAGTTTGTTAAAAAATCGTGCTTTTTGTTGTTGAAAATTTAATTATTGAGCTGAAAATTAATTCCTTTTCTTGAAAACTCTTTATTTTTTATTGGAAATTAATTTTTTGAACGGAAAATGTCACTATTCCATTTTATGCTGAAATTTTTTTTCTTTAAATTAAAAATGTAACTATTTGGTTTTGGTGAAAAGTAATATATTTTGTTAAATGGTAGACTTTTGGATTAAATATTAAACAATTTCGTTGAAAATTCGTTTCTCGTTTGATTGAAAATTTCATTATTTGTATGGAAAATCATGCATTTTATTGAAAATTCGTCTTTTTTAATATGAAAATAAGTTTCTTGACGGAAAATGTCATTACTGCATTTTCGGTTGGAAATGTATTGTTTTTAGTTGAAAATTCAACTATTTGGTTTTGGTGAAAATTCATATATTTTGTTAAAAAGTAGACTTTTGGGTTGAATATTGAACAATTTCGTTGGAAATTAGTTTTTTGTTTTGTTTGAAAATTTAATTCTTTCGTTAAAAAACTATGAATTTTGTTAAAAATTCGGCTTTTTTAATAGGAAATTCAGTTTATTAACGGAAAATGTAAATACTACATTTTCGATTGAAAATTATTCTTTTTTTGCTGATTTTTTTTTTTTAATTGAAAATTGAACTATTTGGTTTGAAATTTAGCATTTTAGTTGAAAATCCATTTTTCTGGTTAAAAATTTGATTATTTAGTTGAAAATTAATGTATTTTGCTGTAAATTCGTCTTCTTGGTTAAAAATTGTACTGTTTTGTTAAAAGTTCGACTTTAGGGTTAAAAATTTAACTACTTTGTTGAAAATGCGTTTTTTTTTTGAAAACTTAAATATTTAGTTGAAAACTCGTCCTTTTTGGTGTAAAATTAATCTTTTTGATTGAAAATTGATCTTTTTGGTTAGAGATTCAGCATTTTAGTAGAAAATGTATTTATGTGTTTGATAATTTTACTATTTAGTTGAAAATTCATGTATGTTGTTAAAAATTCGACTTTTTGGTTGAAAATATAATTATTTGGTTCAGAATGATTGTATTTTGTTAAAAATTCGTCTTTTTAGTCCAAAATTAATCTTCTTTGTTAAACATTCACCTTTTTGGTTAAATATTCGTCATTTTAGTTAAGAATTCATTTATGTGGTTGACAATTTGACTATTTTATTGAAAATTCATATATTTTGGGAAAACTTCTACTTTCAAGTTGAAATTTTAACTATCTGGTTGAGAATTTATTTGTCTGTTTGAAAATTGACTTATTTTATTGAAAATTCATATATTTTGTTGAAACTTCGAATTTTGGGTTGGAAATTCAATTCTTTTGTTTCAATTTTTTTTCATGAAAATTTATTTTTTTATCTGAAAATGTAACTATTCCATTTTTGGTTAAAAACTGATCTTTTTTTATTGAAAAATGAACTATTTGGATTAAGATTCGAAATTTTATTTGAAAATTCTTTTCTGTGTTTGGAAATTTTACTATTTTATTGAAAATGTATATATTTTGTGAACAAATTGTCTTTTGAATTTAAAAGTTAAGTATTTTGTTGAAATTTTCTTTCTTTTTTTTACTTTTGAAAATTTAATTCTTTGGTTGAAAATTCACGCATTTTGTTGAAAATTCGTCTTTTTTTTTATAGAAAATTAAAAATTCATATAGTTTCTTGAAGAATGTATTTTTTTTTTGTTTGAAAATTTAATTACCTAGCTGGAAATTCATGCATTTTGTTAAAAATTCGTCTTTTTGGTGGAAAATTAATTTTTTAAGCTAAATATGTAACTATTCCATTTTTGGTTGACAATTTATCTTTTTTAAATGAATCTTTTTTAGTTGGAAATTCAACTACTTGGTTTAAGATACAGCATTTCAGTTGAAAATTTATTTTTCTGGTTAAAAATCTTAAAATTTGCTTGAAAATTCATATATTTTGTCAAAAGGTCGACTTTTGGGTTGAATATTGAAAAATTTCGTTAAAAATTAGTTTTTTGTTTGAAAATTTAGTTGTTTGGTTGAAAATTCACGCATTTTGTTGAAAATCCGTATTTTTTTATAGAAAATTATTTTTTAGAACTGAGCTGAAAATGTAGCTATTCCAACTTTTTTTGAAGATTGATCTTTTTTGTGGAAAATTTATTTATTTTCTTTCAGTTAAAAATGTAACTATTTGGTTTTGGTGAAAATTCCTATATTTTGTTTAACTTTCGACTTTTGGGTTGAAAATTTTATTATTTGGTTGAGAATTTACGTACTTTGTTTGAAGATTCGTTATTTTAGTTAAATTATATTTATGCGGTTGACAATTTGACTATTTTATTGAAAATTCATATAGTTTGGGGAAAATTCTAATTTTAAGTTGAAAATTTAACTATTTGATTTAAAGTTCAGAATTTTAGTTGAGAATTTATTTGTCTGCATTCATTTTGTTGAAAATTAGTTTTTTTACTGTTGAAAATTTAATTACTTAGTTGGAAAATTCATGCATCTTGTTAAAAATTCGCATTTTTTGGTAGAAAATTAATTTTTTTAACCAAATATGTAACTGTTCCATTTTTGGTTGAAAATTTATCTCTTTTAGTTGAAAAATCATTTCTGTGGTTGAAAATTTTACTATTTTATTGAAAATGTATGTATTCTGTGAAAAAATTAACTTTTGAATTTAAAATTTCAGTATTTTGTTGAAATTTTTTGTTACTGTTGACAATTTAATTATTTGGTTGAAAATTCACGCATTTTGTTGAAAATTCATTTTTTTAATACAAAATTGAAAATTCATATAGTTTGTTAAAAAATAATTTTTTGTTGAAAATTAAATTACTTAGTTGGAAATTCATGCATCTTGTTAAAAATTAGTTTTTTCCCGTAGAAAATTAATTTTTTAAACCAAATATGTAACTATTCCATTTTTGGTTAAAAATTTATCTCTTTTAGTTGAAAAATCAACTATTTGGTTTAAGGTTCGAAATTTTATTTGAAAATTAATTTCTGTGTTTGAAAATTTTACTATTTTATTCAAAATGTATGAATTTTGTGAAAAAATTGACTTTTGAATTTAAAATTTCAGTATTTTGTTGAAATTTTTTTTTTTACTGTTGACAATACAATTATTTGGTTGAAAATTCACGTATTTTGTTGAAAATTCGTTTTTTTATACAAAATTGAAAATTGATATAGTTTGTTAAAAAGTAATTTTTTGTTGAAAATTTAATTACTTAGTTGGAAATTCATGCATCTTGTTAAAAATTAGTTTTTTCCCGTAGAAAATTAATTTTTTAAACCAAAT
>JAABKJ010002604.1:0-27730 GCA_011634705.1 Andricus grossulariae | reverse complement strand
CATCCAGCATATTCTCCAGATTTAGCCCCCTGCGACTATTTCCTGTTTCCAAACCTGAAGAAATGGCCGGGCGGTAAAAGATTTGGGTCGAATGAAGAGGTCATCACCGAAACAAACGCCTATTTTGAGAGCCTTGAGAAAACCTATTATTTGGAAGGAATAGAAAAATTGGAAAAACGCTAGACTAAATGTATCGAGCTAAAAGGAGATTATTTTGAGAAGTAAAACGCTCATTTACTGAAAAAAAAATCTAGTCGAAAACTCACTGACTTATCAAACAGCCCTCGTGTTACAGTGTAAAGTATACTGCCAAAGCGGTTTCAAATAGATTAATACTCTAGAGCAAAAGTAATTGAACTTTGAATGTTCGATTTTTAATGTAGTCAGCTTGTCCGGATCCACATCTTCTTATGCTTTTTATGCCTAGAAGCTGTGGCGATAAAAAATAAAGTTAATTGAACGAGAATCAGTTTTATTCTAGAAAATCTGTATTTTTTAAAATACAAACCTAATTTATTTGAAGAAGCAAACTAGCATACGTTACAACCCTATTGAAAGTTCAATTGTAAGTAATAATAAAGGGGAGAAACCTACCAAAAGTATTGTGAGAATTTGGTTCTCAGAAGAATAGTATTTTGAAAAAATAATACGTTCGCGCACAAAATTTTAAAACAACCATTATAACTATGATACTCCTTGAAATGTAATTTTTAGTTTTTGAAAAGTTTATAAATACCTGCTCTTGGTTCTTATTTAGCCTTATGTGACTGTACTTATACCGAACAAACACATATTTACTAATTGATGGCAAGTATATTTTTTCCATAACGGTCGACTGTTACGAAAAATGAGAATCATTTTTCAAATTGCATTACTTGTAACAGTTCCAGCTGAAATAACGTTGGTTTGAAATATTTGAATTGTCTGTTAAGTAATTATGGAGTTCAAAAAACATTGAGAATATTTTTTTATCATTACTATTATTATACCATGGAAGCCTTTCGGAATAAGCGCTAATTCAATATTAATGATTATAATAATTATGTATATACGGAAATTTTTATAATATTCAACAATTAAAAATGTTTCACGCGTTTTTCTAATAAATATGAACAATTTTAAATAGGACTCTTGGGCTCTAAAAAAATGTGCGATGAGTTTCGATGAGTGTAGACACTTCCTAAAAGTTATTGTTTTAATTTATAAATTTAGGATTTTCAATTTTTTTGAATTCAATTTAATTTCCCATGAACCATGCTTAAAAGAGTAATTACAAAAATGACAGAAATCCATGATTGTATTATTATTAGTCCAAAAGTGAAGGAAGTCTAAAAGTTGATAACTAAATATTACTAATCTACGTATCTAAATAGATGCATGAAACTATTTAAGTCTTCTCGTTCGATCATCGAAGTTGAGCAGCATTTGTCTAGGTTTTACTCGGATGAGGGCCGTTGTACTAGATAGAGTGTTTAGTTATTAACTTTTAAGCTGCTTTCACTCTAGAACTAATAATAATACAATAATCTAATAAGAAACAATAATTAAATAAGAAATACTTAATTTAGTTTTGAATTTTTTTGAAAACTCTTGAATTTCAAGAAAATGATATTTTACCGCTTGCTCCTTTCTAGAATCCCTTCTGCGGCGGTTTTGTAGTCTTTTTCAATTTCGGGACTATTCAAGAATTACGTAATACATATATTCATAATCCTAAAATATCCTTACAGGGAGGGGGATGGTGGTAGAAATGTCAAAAATTATGCTTACGCAATGCTTGAACGACCCCTCCTGAAATTTCAGAAATACCTGCTATTCTTCGAAATTAGTGCATAATGATTTCTAATGATATTCTGCTAGATGTCAAGCTATTAAAAATATTCAAATTGACTCAAGATTGGATAGAATACTGTATAATTTCCAACCCCCACTTTCAACTAAAAAAATAGTCAAAAAAATTATAATTATAACTTAACTTTTCTTTAATTTCTAGTTTCTCTATCACTTTGAGACCAAAAAATAATAATACACCACTAACTTGTCTGTTTCCCCTAATTCACTACAAATTACCTTAGACCCTTTTTTTATTCCCTTAACATCTCGTTCACCGTGAATCGCTTTTCTGCCTCTTTTCTGGTCGCACATGGCTCAACGTGACAACGTGTACGATGATGGAGCGGTTTGGCTAATTAAGAGGAAGTAGGATCACTGCTCTTTTTCTTCCTTTCTTTTCCCTTTCGTCTCTTACAGTCTCTGTCGATTTTGGCTCTTTCACGGGAAACCACCACATCTGCATGGTTATGCTTCGTTATAATATATCTTAACACAGATGACGATGATATGTTTTCTCCGCAGTTTGTGGCGAGGACAATACGTCGAACATCTGCGAGGTGAGCATACGGTGGAAGTTGCGGCTCAGACAGAAACCAAAAACTGTAGCTGACCATGTGCTAAGGATGTACGGGTTAACGTTAAATTATCCTCTAATCTCAAAAGGATTATTTTTCATCAGGAAACGGGTTTGAGCATTTGGGCTACGTTCAACCCTTTCAAATTAGCAATTTTCAAGTCTCAATTTTTCTTAGAAAGGGGAGTTGAAACGCGATTGCTTTCTGCTAATACGTTGCTTTGAAATTGGAACTTCCTAAAACTTCAAGCGTTACAAATTTCAAGCCCATATTTGTATCTGCCTTAAAAGTACGAATAACAAAATCCAAATCCTTATAACTTTAGAAAGAAATAAAATCTGTGTATATAATTAAATAAAAATAATAATTTCATAAGTACTACTTAAAAAATTACATTCCCTACATTCTGGCATCAAACCCCATTTTTATGTATAATAAACACATTTGAGTTTATACTTTACAAACTATAAAGCAGTTCTATGACTCCTAATGTTTCTTTTAAGTGAGAGAAACTTTTCGCTGCAATCTTTTATACACGGATTCCTGAACAGGAGGAAAATAAGTACCCTAATTACTATTGTTCACCTCAGGATTTTAGATTTACAAAACTTAATACAATAAACACAGATTTAAATCAAATACATCTTCAAAGTAAAATACCCCCTTTTCAACTCGGCCCACTATTGCTTTTCAGGGAATAGGATGCATTTCAAGAAGAAATATAAAAGTTTCGTGTAGATGGTATCAAACGAAAATTTGGCACTTTTTCGTGGCGCTTAATATCCTTTTTGGGACCACCGAAAAGGTCATTACCATTCTCGGCAGCAAAAATCACTAGGCATTAAGACAGGGTTCTTGAGGGCATTAAGGCCCTGATGTGAATCACCCTTAACTCGCGTCTTCCCCCTGGAAGGCGCGTTTTGCCTTCCACGAAGAATCGTAAAAAGAATCCCAACGATATACACGCGTCCGGTCGCTCGCGGTTTATAAAAAGCACCAAACTCACCGAGGATCTGTTACGAATTTAATAACACATTAGGTCGCCTAATGAGTTGAGCAAACACAGTAGAAGGCTCTTTTGGGACTACTCAACGGAACCTTCTCGAAAAAAGGTACCGCTCGAACAAAGGAAAAGTCCTGCTTCTTGTTGGCATCCCCACGCTACGAGCTCCACCCACTCCGGGCTCGTTACCATTTTTTTACCCTAGAAGCTTTCGTCGGTTAAATGAAATCTAGCTGCCATGATGATCACAGGTGCTGTTGTTATGTGAAAGAAAAGGGGAGAACTCCATTGCGATAGAAAGAGTTAATTCTGCCCAGAAAAAATGTCCTTGAAACTTCTACGGAAGTGAAAAAAATTTGGGTTGAGAGGTGTAATTTGGTATTACAAAATTTCTAAACTAATATTTAGAATGTTATCAATCTCAAAATAAAACTTACCTTGTCTCTAGCAGCTGAGTGGGTAGACGATAGAGTAATCGTTCAACAATCGGTTGATCTGGGTTCCAGTTCCAGCGGAGCGAAAGAAGATATTTTTTCATAGAATATTTTCGTAAATTTATATCATGGATTACCAAAAAGTGACTTAACCACTGAAATTTCAATTATGAGGGAAATAAAAAAAGTGAATAACCATAAACATGAATTAATACTTATATAAATACTTCAAAAGCAGGTCAAAAAACTCTTTTATATCATTTTTATTGGGTTTAAAAATTGATTTTCAATCGAAATTGATCAAAATGTTTCTTACAGAGAAAAAGGGTTCTAATTAATATTTCTGCTGAGATCCCTTTTCCATGATGCATATCCAGTCTGCATTTTCGAAAAATTATAACATATTTTTTTACTTGCTTTTATTTCTGCATATTATTTTAATTTTCCTAAATCCTTTCTTGTCTCACGAGTTTCGACATTTATAATTTTTTTAATTTGCTTCGTTTCCTTTCAAATTAAATATGAATTTAAAATTACAGCGATATAGTTATACTTAGCACCCTCTAATTCCATTCACCCTCAACATAAGGAAAATTACAGATTTTGTTTAAGAATTCATTTTCCCTGTTTCAATTAGCCAATCTGACTTATAACACGATACAAAATCTAATTGTTGATTTCTCTTGAAATGAAGATAAGAATACATATTTTTATTTATGATTGAAATGATATAGTGTAATGAGATACACTTTTTAGGATTTTTTTATTTCAAAACTTTTCTTCTTATTTATTTGCAGGGATGATTCCAGAATATGTACCAAAACTTCGATACGAATAGTAGCCGAATTTTTTCGATACGAATAGCGGGACTTGAAAGCGGGAAATTTGGGTACAATAGAAGCCGGATTTTTTCGGCCCACATGGACACTGCCTAATACTTAATAGGTATCACGTAAATGAAGAATCATGAACAAAATGTTACTTTACATGCTAATTTTTTGATTAAATTACCAAAAGCGTGCATTTTTTAAAACTTAGGTTTAGTTACATATTTGAATTTCGTTAAAGGTTCTATTTTTGTATAGATTTATAATAATAGCCACAACAAAAAATCTTCTGAATTTAAAAACGTGGGGAATTAGGTAAATAATTTTTTTTCTCAAAAATACAATTTTTGGATGATTTAAAAAAACATGGAATATTTTACTTTTTTGGCCTTCCTCGAATAACTATAATTTAAAAATAAAGCTAAGGAATAACCGAAGATAAATAGTATTAAAGATAAAAATTATCGTGTATTTGAAAAGCATTTTTAAAGCCAAACAAAGTTTTTAGTATACAAAAAAACTGAACTGAAACCCAGTTTGTACTAAGGAGTCTCATATAGGCAAGTTTATCATTGTTAATTTTAAATAGTTATTTTTGTAAATTTATAACAAATTTGGCTTTCAACATTTATTATGAAATAGATTCGCGACGATTCAAACTTTTATTTGATAATGCGAAACATTTAAATCTTTTCATCATGGAATGACCAATCATCATTTAATAATTTATTATTTACTAAATGTGACATTATTCAATACAAATTTCAGAAATAAAAATCATTCCTATATAATTATCGCTATATTCAGACATCCAACATTTTGATTTCAGCTACCGACTGCTTCCCATAACATAGAATCCATTTTTAGGTGAGTCCCTATAAAGTATTATATGGAATCATGTCTACTTGTATCGATATCGAGATCTTGACTTTTGGTGATAAAATAAATAAAAGCAAGTTATTCTGTAGCATGTATTACAATTTGATGGAATTGTTTGGAATATTTACTATTGCGTAGAATTTGCTAATGTTTTATTACGTGCCGCAGAACAGTATGCTTGGTTATCTTATTGCAAAAAATCAAGCTTTTTTATAAATTAAGATTGAAAGGAAATCCATTTTATCATGAATAATTTTTGCAGAATAAGCAACAAATTGATCACTAAACTCATGATTCTTTCCAATCTGTAGTGTTCGCTTATGAATTAAATTATTAAGATTTCTTTAAATTGAGTTTCCACATTTTACTCAATTTTCTTGTAAGAAGTCTTCTTTTTATGTAAATTTTTGCAAAAAGAATGTTTCTGTTTCCGGCAAGAATTATTGGAATACTGATTTTATTTTAAGACAGAACTTTTTAGTTAAATTTTTTAACAAGTTTAGATAGATTTGCAACTACAGTGATGTATCAATAACCAAAATAATGAATTTTTAACAACGCAGTTCAATTTTCAACCTGGTAGTAGAATTTAAAACAAAAAACATGTATTTTCCCCCAAGAAAATTGATATTCTACTACAAAAGAAGAATTTTCAACATAATACATACATTTTCAACAGAAGAGATGAATTTTCAACAGAAATTATAAATCTTAAACCAAAAAAAAAAATGAATTCTTAACAAACAAGGTCAACTTTCAACAAGTAGTTGAATTTTGAATCAAAAAAGATAAATATTCAACAAAAAACGTATTTCAACCAAAAAGATTTTAATTTTTAATGAAAAATAGTTGAATTTAAACGAAAAGATGAATTTTCAACCAAAAAGGTTTATTTTCTATCAATAAGGGTGAATTTTCAACTAAAAAATATAAATCTTTAACCCAAAATTGAACAGTTAAATTTTCAGTTTGAAGAATAAATTTTTAATGAAAAAGCCACGAATTTTTTAACAAAATAGTCAAATTTTCCAACTTTCAAAGAAGTAGTGGAATTTTTTGAAGGAAATGTTTCAAACCATAGACTTCTCTGTCGCTCGCTAGAGTCTGGAATGCGTTTCTTTGTCATATCTTTTAAAAGTTCGGTTCTTGGTCAACTTAAACAAAAGGTAATGGAATTTTGAAACCAAAAAATTCATTTTCGACGGAAAATGTGATAGCTGATATTTTAAACGAAAAATATTTTAATCTTAAGTAAAAAACAGTTGATATTTGAACCAAAAAAGATTTAAAAATTAAATAAAATACAGTAGGATTCAACCACAAAAGACAAATTTTCAACTAAATAGTTCAATTTTTAATCCAACAGTTGAATTTTTATTTAAAAAAGATCTTATATTATATTTTTGATTTAAACTTAGAATCTTTTTTTAGCTGAAATATCAACTGTTTTTTATTTTGAATACAATTATTTTTGCTTGAAATATCAACTATTACATTTTTTGTTTGGAATTCATCTTGTTTGGTTAAAACATTATCTGCTTTTGACACGAAATTTTCTAATTGGACTATTTTGTTGAAAATTCGTTGTTTTTTTGGTCAAAATTAATTTTGTTACTTGAAAATGGAACTATTTTAGTTTTTGTTGAAGATTGATCTTTTTTAGTTAAATATGCAACTATTTTGTTCAGGATTCAACTACTTTGTTAAAAAATGGTCTTTTTGGGTGAATTCCACTGTTTTTAATTTAAAATTAAAATTATTTGTTTGATGATATATCAGCTGTTTTTTATTTGATATTTAAAAACTTAACTATTTTGTTGTTTTTTTGGTTGAAAATTAATTTTGTAAATTGAAAAATTAAGTGTTTCACTTTTGGTCAAAAATTTATATTTTTAGTGGAAAATTTAACTATTGAGTGGAAAATTCATGTATTTCACTGAAAATTCGTCTTTTTCGTTTAAAAATTAATCAATTTTAGTTGAAAAATCAATTTTTTGGTTGAAATTGATTGTTTTTTGCATAAAATTAATTTTTTTAGTTGAAAATTTTACTACTTGGTTGAAGGTTGAACTACTTTGTTGAAAAATTATTTTGTTGTTGTTTGAAAATTCATTATTTTAGGTGAGACATTATCTTTTGTTGGAAATTGAACTATTTTGTTGAAAATCAGCTTTTTGAAAAGGAAAATTAATTTTGGTAATTACGAATAAAACTATTCAATTTATTGTTTAAACTAGACCTCCTACAGTTAAAAATTCACCAGATTGGATCACATAAAATACGAAATGTCTTGTCATCCCGAAGCTCGGGATGAGCAGTCAAATATTTTTCATTAACTTGGCTAGTCGCCCCGAATTTTTGGCACGACTAGTCCATCCCCTTTTCCAACTCCCCGAATTTTTCGGGACAACTAGACGCAGCCTTTAAAATAACTGATTTCATCAGTGAGTCAGATTGACTGATTTGAAAAGTAACTTTTGACAGATTCATCAGTCGTCGAATCCACATTATTTTGATCAGTCAAAATTGACTTCTAATGAGTCACTTTTGTGTGATTCAAATTTAGAGTGTAGATAACACATCGACCCCATGGTTTTAGGGTCACGACATTGTTCTTCTTGTTCAAAATTCAAATATTATACAATCTTGAAAGAAAAGTTTTTATCGAGCCCATCTTAACGTTTTTAAATGATGAAAAGTGGTATAGTCGTTTAACCCCCTGTATCATATAAATACCTCAAATATAAGAAGATTTAGAACAAGTCCTCAAGTTCGACAAGGAGGTAGCAAGCGTCGGAAGGTTTTTCGGCGGGCATTCGGGGTGAAACGGTCACCCAACGTTCGATTCTTTCATATCCTCGTAATCGGATCCTTGAACTTTTATATCTTCACGACCGGACCATTCACGCTCGGCTTCAGCTGTTTCCGGTGGGCGTTTACGTGGAAACGGGTTCGCGATTCTCTTTGCCTCGAGAGCGATGCAACGACATAAACCCCTCCGGGTGCGCGGCAGAGAGCTTTCATAGGGTAAAAAAAAGGAAATTCAGAAAGTTCAGGGGGCAAAAAGGGTGCCACGGTGAGGCTAGATCTCAGGGGCGTAACCTGTGCACCCCAGCCGGGTTGACGCCATGGGTTGCCTCGGAGACTTGGGTGCCCCTATGTCGAATTATCATCGCGGGAGGTACTTTCCTTCACTAAACCTGATTGTAGTGCTCCCGTTACTTTCCACGTAGCACGTGCAATGGGTGGAACCCCTTTATAGGATTTGCTCAACTACTGATTCGTTGTTTGGATTAAATTCGATTTTGCCAGTTCCGAGCTGGATACTTTTGTATTCTTATAAGTCGATTATTGACTATCAAACTTTTTGCCAGATATCCTGTTTATTAAATATAAAAAACTTTCATCGATTTCGATAACTTTTTTTTAGGGAAGTTATATACCCTTGAGCCGGAAAATAATGTAGCAGGAAAATGTACCCTTATTAGTTGAATATTTACTTTTAGAAATAAAATATTAGATTGACTAGTATTATTATACGCGGATTATAGCACGCGGGAAACATTAGGTTGGCAATTAGTAATAAAAATGAAAGGAAAAGATAGATATTATTCCGACTTTAAAATGCACCATTTTAAGCCCTTCAAATAAACATTTTTTTTAACTAGGATGAAATCGTGTTCGATATATATTCCATTGTACATTCTTTAATTAAAAATCATTCAATTTGTATTGTCTTCATCGCAAAACTGTTTAATTGTTTAAATATAATTTGATACTTTTCAATTTGTAATTTGTTATTGTAATTCTATTTATGTTAGCAGAACTGAAGGAGAAAAATGGTTCAATCTTCGCCTGTTTCAGTTTCAAAGAAATACAATTTTAAATGTTTCTCATTTACAGATTGTCTCATTTCGAAGGCCTAATTTGAAATTGTGTAACTTCAAAACGTTTTATATTTTAAACGGTTCCAACAAACTTGAATAACTATTAAAGCTTTCAATTTGATATTCTGAAATTGGGAAGAAATTGAATTTGATGTATAGTTTTTGATGTTGTAGCATTTTAAGCGATTAAAAATTGGAAGGAAATAATTTTTAATATTTTAATGAAAAATTATTCATAATTTTGAACGTCTTTAATTTACAATTGCTCTATCTAAAACAGCTTCGGTTTTAAATGATTCTATTTTGAACGCTTCAAACTGAAAACTTGCTGTCAAGGATTTTAAACTGAAATTTAGACTTCGAAAATGAAAATGTCGTAACATTTTTAATATTTGAATTTTTAACTATTTGTTTTGGAAATTTTATTTGAAATTGTATGAATATTAGGTTTTTTAACTTAATCTATTTCAAATTTTAGACTGATTGTAAAGGATCTTGACTTAATTTTTTTAGTGCTATGCACTCTTTTGTTTGTAAGTTACTCAGTATTAAATATATTTAATCTTTTCAATTAATTATTGTTTCATTTTGAACCACTTCTTCAAAGTGATTGAATGTTAAATGTTTTGAATTAAAAATTGATAAATTAAAAATACTCTTAGTTTTGAATTTAAAAAAAGACCAGTTATTAGGGCTTTTAAATTAAAATTTTATAATTTTTCAGAGTTAAAACATAAAATTGTCCAGAATATTTTATTACTTTTATTTCAAATTATTCAATTCGGAACGTTTCTATCATTTACAATTTTTCGAAAACATTAAGGCTCTTAATTTAAAATTCTTAAATGACGTTTAAGTCCGTCTAAAGTACATCGCATAGAGTTATTATATCCATTTGCATAATTATTGTTTACAAATTAATTAAATGCATTGACTTAAAATTATTATTGAAAAATCAATATGACATCATTTTTTATTTTGTGTTAGAAAATAAATCTCGAAATAACATAATAATTCTAAACTTGCAAAAAAAAGCAAAGCATTACTATGAGTGTAATGAATTATCGAGAATGAGTTGTAATGAATACAGCAAACACATCACCAATTTTTAAATATTAGGGTCAACAAATTTTTGAAAAAAAAAAAATAGTTCATAACTTTGAATTGAATGCCTTTGAAATTAACAATTTTTAATCAGAAACTCAAAATTAAATAATGTCAGGGTAAAATGTTGAAAATTAGAGAATTTCCTCAGAAAGGAGCTGAAATTGTATTATTTCTAATTCATAGCATTTAGAATTATCAATTTTGTTTTCAATTGAAAAATCTCTAAATTGAATGGTTATGTTTTACATTCCGAAAATAAGACAATTTTGAAACATTAAAAATTGAGTATGTTCACGTTAGAATTTTGAAACTTGGATCATTTAAAATTCAAAGAAATTAAAATTGTATTATTACTAATTAAAAGCGTTTGAAATTGTAAAAAATTATAACCATTGAAAATCAAAGAAATTATTCAATTACTGAGGTATCAATTTCAGATAGCCTAATTTTTAACTTTTTAATTTTAGATTATGAAATTGTTAACACTTTCTTTCGAACTATTATTAGTAATTCTTGAAAATTTGCAATTAAATGTTTTTAAATTTTAAACAATTTAGTTTTTTAAATCTTTAACTAAAAATCAGATTATAGTTTTAATACATTACATATTGAAAGTTATAAATTCAAAAAGTATATAAAACAAGATTACTATATAATATGCTTCTAATGTCTGATTACAAATAGAATCTTAAAACTAAGTCGTTAAAACGATTAATTTTTGAATTGTGCATCACGATTTTTAAAATTCAATCATTTTAATCTAAAGTTCAATGTGGATAACAGGAAAATCAACGATAAAGCATTTTCATGTTGCTTCCAACAGGAAAATAATTTTAGAAGATGTAAAATTAATGTATAATAATAAACATAAAAATTTAACAAACTGAACAATAAACAATGACACAATAGAAAAATTAGCGAGAGAAAAACACGCAAAAAGCGAGCGGAAACATAGAATTTTCATTGCGGACAAAGTGAGTCAATGAATTAAAAGATTATTGTTATTAAATATGCAAATAATGCCTCAAAATTAGAGTCTGAAAAGGTTGTAATTGAAATTTAAAAATGCTTCAGAAATAAAAATCCATTTGGAATGTTAATCACTTTTTGCACCTTTCGGTTGCATTAATTTGCATGATTTCAATTATGACCTCTTCCAGATTGAAACAATCCAACCAAAGAATTCAAACCTTTATCTGGACAATTAATTATTAAATGAAATCCTCCTAATCCATAATTCCATAGAATCGACTTTGATTACCTTCCACAAAAGGAAAGGAATTATCATCTGGAAGAGAACACTTAAACACGAAACGTGCGTTTGCAGTAGATCAAATTAAGTTTCTCGGAGGTCCGTAGTGTGCAAAATAATGATGTTTGCCGAGGGACAGTTTTCGTGGTTCTTTTTGTACCGCGGCGGTTGTCCACGTGCCAAAGGTGCGCTCCTCTGTAGTTTCGAAGTTGCGATTAATCTCAAGATTAAAGCGAGAAACTTACTCGACCGTAATTGATGCCGCGGGAGAAAGGTAGGTGCACCACGAGGGAGGAAGTGAGAGGGAAGAAAGGACAAATAAGAATGGTAATTATTGTAATCTCGACGCTAGTGGGAGGACAGCTGGGAGGTCCTGCTACTCCTCACCTCCACAGCTCTTTGTCTATAATGTAAGATGCTGGCAAGGATCTCTCCATCATCTCGGTAGGTCTCTCACCCCTTAATTTCTATCATTACCCCGCTTCTGTGTATACCAGAATTCCCAACATTTTACCAACAGTAATTGAATTGATCTCGCTAGCCTACATTTAGTTTTGCATTTGTATTCCTCAAACGGAAAAACTTGAGTTCGATCTCGTTCAGAGGGAAACCAGATTTTAGGTCAACAAATTCAGGGCCTTAAGGGCCGTGCATGAATTACGTGAAGATTTTTTCTTAAATTTAGAACAACATACTCCCCGTTGTTAGGGTCCTTAAGTTTTGACCCCCCCCCCCTCCACCCCCCTATCTCAAGTGAGGGTAGGTAGTAAAATCTTACTTTTTCTTACTAGTTAACAAAGACGTTCTCCTTAAACGAAGTAGTTGTATTTTTAACCAAAAGAGGTGAATTGAAAACAAAAAATGTAATAGTTGATATTTTAACCAAGAGAGGATTTTCATTTTGAATCAAAACCAGTTCAACTTAATGAAAAATATGAATTTCAACAAAATAGTTGAATCCTAAGCTAACAAAGATTCATTTTTAACTAAGCAGTTACGTTTTTAACCAAAAAAAAAAAATGAAATTTCTACTAAACAAGGAGTCTTCTAACAAAATTTTAAAATTTTAAACTAAAAAAATCAATTTTTGACCCAAAATGGACCAATTCGATTTTCATTGAAAAAATGTACTTTTAATTTAAAAAAAGTGAATTTTCTACCTCAGTTAAATTGTCGACCTCAAAAAATTAATTTTCTACAAAATACTTGAATCATCAACTTAAGAAGATTCATTTTTAACCTAACAGTTGAATTTTGAACCAGGAAAATTGATTTTCTATAAAAAAGACAATTTTTTAACAAAATAAATAAAATTTTAACTAAATAGTTAATTTTTAACTAAAAAAGAGAATGATAAACAAAATAGTGAAATTTCGAACCAAAGAAATGAATTTTCAACTACAATAACGAATATCCAACTGAAAAAATACATTTTCAACAAAGTAATTCAACTTTCGAGCAAATAGTTGAGTTACTACGAAAATTTTGAATTTCCGAACGAAAAATACGAATTTTTCACAAAACAGTTGAATTTCGGAACCGAAAATGTGAATTTTATAAAAAGAAGTAAATTTTTAACGGAAGCAGATTAATTTTTTAACCAGAAAGTTGCAGTTTTAACCAAAAAAATTAAATTTCTACAAAAAAGATGAATTTTCAGACCAAAAAAGAAAAAGAATTTCATCAAATTGTTGAATTTCCAAGTAAAAGCCAAATTTTCAACAGAAGAAGTTGAATTTTTAATCAAAAAGGATGACTGTGAAACATGTGACAAATAAATAGGAATTTTTATTATTTATAAACTAAAGAAGTTAAAATAAACATTAAGGTTGATTTTTCCAATATTTGATCAGAAAACTGGAAATCTTGTTTGAAAAGAAGGTGTCGGAATACGCCAAATTTCACGTCCTCAAGAAATGATGCAATTGTACCTTTGTAAAACTAAATACTTATAGTTATTTACGCGTTTTATTTTCTAAGTTTATAATATCTTAGTAAGATTGGGGGGGGGGGCATATCTCACGGTATCTTACTTGGGGTGGCAGGGGTTAAAAATTACAAAAAAGAACCGCACGTAACTTGTGGATTAAATATTATTTGTTTATTTATTATTATTTTATGAATTTACAATTATTAAAGTTAATAATAATACTGATATTACCATGTACTATTAATATTATTAGGTACATAACAAGTAATACTGTTACAATTATCAATAACGTAACATACTTGATGATGAGGATGCGCTATCAAACAGCTGTTTCCAATAACATCTTTTTACATGTTGTTTTTGGTGATTCGCAGACTTGGAAATAACTTATGTAAGAAACTGTTTTGACCAAGTATTACTGTCTTATATTGATGACGGGGCGCCCCCAATGTATACAGCTTAGGCCTTAGAAGAATCATTGGCCTACGCCCCCATACCCCCACACCCACTCAAAATACTAATTATTATACGCATAACCCTTAATATAAAAGAACATTTTTGCTCTGCATTACTGGATCTGAAGTTTAATTAAGTTGTAATTCGTGATCCTAACTTATCAAATGAAATACCTCCACTTTGATTTGATATCAATGTGATCCAGTTTTTTCATTCTCATATCTTAACTTGGAATAAATTTAAGAAATAGTATGAAATTGCCCGAAAGAGAATGTCCGACTATTATTGCCCTTTTCTACTTAAGATGAAGAACTAAGTGGTGGAATAATTTAATGAATGCTTTTTAGATAATGGGATAAATAACAATGTTGGTTTCAGGCTCTTTGTACAATGCAGTGTAGAATAATCAAGATGTCCTCCTTTCTAATACAAAACGTATGGAGATTTACCTTCCGGAAAGAAATAGCGAAGGGAGGCTATCTTAGAACATAAAAAGCAGCTTAAAAACGATAAGGAGTAGGTTTTCTTATCTTGCACCTGGGAAGTTTGTGATAAGAGCCGGTAGTGGAATTTAAAGAAACCTGCGCTCATCGGTCGAAGTAATCTTGCTAGCAGGTTTTAGTTCTGCCTCTAACATGCTATTGGCCATGACTAAGCCACGCCTGCCTTACCTGCCGAGTCAGAGGTAGTGGTGGTAGACCTACCTGAGTTTACCTGAAGCTGACGTCATTGAAGTCACGTCACACTTCCCTTTGCCTAAGCCAGTTTTGCGTTTCACATTACGCTTTTGTGACATTTTTATGGCTGTCTAAACACCCTTAACTATGTAATTTTGGAACCCCATTTTCGTTTGAAATATCCGAATGATGAATAAATAAACTGATTAAAAATGAATATAAAGATACATTAATTTATAAATTTTCAGGAGATTTTTTGTTTAGACTGGTTATTAATAATAGATTTGTTGGAGACCTTTACCAGTGATGTTAATTTTATCGCAAAGGTATTTCTGGTTCGATTGCCGATCAGCAGGGTCCTACTCTATCGTAATGATTTTTTCTTTTCGAGAATTAATTAAAGGACGCCAGGAAATAAGTAATAGAGCGAATCCATTTCATATCACGTTGGCTGGCGAATGACATGTTCAGGATTAGCTTGTCAATGAAATATGTTTTTATACGTGGAAAATAAGCAGATACGTCTTTTTTTTAATAACATGGTGACATTTTTACATTCTTTTACGAATGTTTTTAATTTGTTAGGGTAAAATGAGTTTTTGTCCTATTTTAAGATATTATGGGGTTTCTTGTTTCAGTTTATCCAGTTTTTCGCACTATTTTTAAATAAAAAAAAAAATAAAAAATAGTCATGTTATGCCGATTTTTTGGAGAAAAAATATTCGGTTGGTATTTGTTTGTTTTTCGGGAGAAAAAATTATTTTTATTTTTGTTCAAACCTTTGCCCTTCTTGCAATTTTTGAGATTTTAAGGTTTTTCTTGCTTCAGTTGTGGTACATAATATATAGTAAACTCACCGTACAAAACAAAAACTCAGTTCCCCTTAAGTATATATGACTTATCACGACTGAAAAATTCAGCGAAAAAAAGGTAGCTGTTTTTAAGAAATTTCGTTTTTTAATTTTTCCAAAAATCGGAATAGCTTCACCATTTTGTATTCTTTTTTCGCATTTTTCATCGATTTTGAAAGAGTAAAGAAAGCTGATAAAATGTAACAAGAAAAGCCTTAAAATCTCCAACATTGCAAAACGGGCTAGGTCACAAAAAATATCAAAAATAATTTTTTTCTTCCAAAAAGCATGAAAATACCTTAAGAAAATGTATGGTAAGTATGTAGTGGGGTGTATGCTATTTTGGCGATGTCGGATTTTTTTTCATCCACCCCTCTAAAAACTTTCAAAATAAATTTTAAAAAATTCGTGCAAGATGTAAGGAAGATCGGTTCATATTAACACGTGCCCCAGAGCTGTTGAAATTTGAAATGGAAAATACACGTCTTTTTCAGCCCTCTTTACTCGAATATTCATAACTTTTCTTGAAGTAGACATTTGGTAGACGACTTTTGGGTTATGTAAATTGTTGCGTGAGATTCATTAGTTTGTGTTGGAGTTATGTATGTTTATAAAAATTATGTATATGCCTCATATATTGATCAGATGTAGGGAAAGGTGAGACGAACAATTTAAAAATCGTCGATAATGGCGAGAATAGTTCATATTTTATGAACAAGCTCTAGTAAATATATGTAAATATATACAGAGTAAGTATTGTACTTTTTTTAACAGTTGCGTGAAGATCGAGGATCACGAAGATACCACAGTTATTTCAATAGTGATAATTTCTTTATGTAATTGATGATAGTAAGTGTAAATTGGACAACTCTTAGCGCAAACTGTTTCATATGTACGTCAGTTGATGTTTGGAAAAAAATTGAATACTAACAATCACCAAAAATTTCCGCAAAAATTAAAAATAATAATAATTGTTTAATAGAGAAATAATTATTTGTTTATCGTAATAATAAATTATAAAAAAGATAATAATAAATCGAAAAAAATGCCAATCCAGTCCACAAGGAATTTTCTTAAACTTATTTTCTCGCGTTTTTAAAAATAAATATGTAAATAGAAATCAAATTTTTGATTACGTATAACACCACTTATCGTCAATCGAACAGCAGATACCTCACAAATTTTCTAGAAATTAAGTACATTTGCAATTCATACGAATTAATATGATTTGATTTTCTTTCATCAAACTTCATATTTCAAAGGTAGAGTTGTTTATCTATTTAGGACAATAAATTTAATTCGGATTATTAGATATTGTTTAAAAATTGGAATTTTGTATCAAATTAAATTTTGGTTTCAATTATTTATGTATAAAAAACTTGTTGAAGATTTAAACTTAGCTCGAATTGATCAATTATTTTAATTATTGTACATAAAATTATATGTATACAAAATCTTCTGTGTAATTTATAATTATTTTTGTTTCAAATAATGGAGAAATAAAATACAATATTGCGGGATAGAATTTTTGCATGCAAAAGCGTGTAGTACTTGCATGAAAATTCATGAGGTCTGAACTTAAAAGGGCTGATATCCATATGCACAGAAAATGGCGTCGTTAATATTAAACGACGCCTATTATGGTCGACTATATACAAGCCGGCCTAGGTGCATGTATTTCCGTATTTCACAATCTAGGTAAAACGGGTATATAAATGCATGTGTGATACACTCATTGTGAGTGAGAATTCTTTTATATGCATGGGTTATTACTCTATTTATAATAACAATATGAAAGAGAGACAATAATGAGAATAGATCTTCAACATTGTTAAGATTTAATGTTCAATCAATTAAATTTATGCAATCTCGAAGAGAATTAGTGTAACAAATCCCACCGGATTTTATGAATATTTTATTAATGCTGCTTTCTGTTTATTTCTCTCAGTTATATTTTTTAGAAATTTACTATTAAATACTTGGAGATTTAAAATAACGAATGAAAAAAATGATTATGTACCGATGGAAGATATTTTAGAAACAATGTGAAAAAATCGCAACACTCAATTTTATCGATTTTGTGCATATGTTATGTGATTTGCAACTTGCTTAAAAAGTTTAAATTTTGATCATTTTTTCCATTTTCCCCAGTTATACTTGACCCAGTTATATTTGGATGGAGCCTGTCGCACTAGATATAATGAATTAGGAAGTGTCTACACGTACTGAAAAAATCTGCCTGTTTGTTCCAAAATTTCGGTACGAATAGCCTCTTTTCCAGCTCTATTTTTACCGAAAAAATCCGGCTATTTGTACGGAAATTAATAACTGTTGAGCTGCCTTTACTCTCGAACTAATAATAATATTAAGATGCCTACATCTGTCTGATCAGTCTTGTCCGTATCTACTTATTATATCAGTGACTTCAGCCACTACACGTTTTTTACTAAACTATTAATTAATTCTTTGTTTCTAAACTATTAATTTATAATGACAAATTTTTCATTTTATAAAAATACTCTGTAAATCTTAATTTTAATTATACCTACAACACTTTATATCTGTAGGTCTGAAAATTAATTTTTTTATACATTTTTAAAAAGAAATAATCGAATAATTAATCAACAAAAAATATAATAAAAATGTTGATTAAAAAAAAACTCGTGTTTACCTAACATGTCTACTAAGAACAAACGGAACACTACGTGGCAAAATATTTTACGCGTACTTGATATGTACATGGTGTTAGCAACATTGCTCTTTAACATGCGAGGATAGTTATCCTTGCTCGCTATTATTTCGAGTCATTTCATTCGAAGGGTGTGATGGAACTGTAATTTGAAAAGACCGATTAATCTGAGATAGGAAAGGGATATGCCGCCATTAGCGTCTCTTTTTCTCCTTTTCTCTTTCTTGCTCAGTATTCATGTCAATGTTTTCAAGCAAGTTTCAACGGGCCGATAACTACAGTAATTGGCTTGCAAATCCTGTAAATCGATACGCCTTTCGATACATAGGTGCATACCTAGATCTGGTTCGGAAACGGCAATAGCTCCGAATTATAAAGAGTTATGATATTATGCTATCAAACCAACGATCACACTTACTCGTTAAACGTTCGTAAAACACCAATTGAAATGTTATACGTAAATGGACGGACGCAGCCTTCAAGTTATACCTTTTTTCAATTTTAATTGTGTGGTTAAAAGGTCAATGTAAGAGAACTTTTTTCCGTAATTGCATAATTTATTCATTAGCAATTTCTTGTATGGAAATTATTGAAAAAATGGGAAATAAAGAATTGCCATGAGGTAATGAATAAATAAGGGAGAAATTTGCTGCTGGCAGCGTACTGTGTCAGAATAATGATGGTACTGTTCCAGTACTGACAAACCCTTATTGATAAATTTATTTTTTTACTGCTTCAGTTCTGGCTTAGTGCAATAAGCGGTACTGGCGCAGAACTTTTCACACCATAGGCTTGGTACCAGGCCAGGACCAGTACTGGCCTGTTGATACCGCGCCAGTTGTTGGCCATAACATTTTTTTACAATTAAAATCGTTTTATTCATAAAGCCATTACAAATATTCATCTACATTTTCTTATGATCAAGATACCCAAAATTGCAAAATTAAAAATGTTAATTTTTGAAAAGGGTTGAACACGAAAATGGAGAGCCAAAATCTGCTGTATGTTAATTAGAATAAATCATTTTTCTGCTTTAAACTACATATGTATAAGAGATACTTTGATGTGTGCGATGACAGGAAGGAGCCCAAGAAAATAAGGCTGAAAGAAAAGCTTCCCGAATAATAGTCTAAAAAACGAAATTTCCGCATTTTTGACAACTGTTAACAAAAAAACAACACATTGAGATAGCAGTTTCTATTGTTTAATGCACAATGCAAATCTTTACGCCAAGACCTTCAATTTTAGCCATCTTCGACGTCAATTGAAGTATTAAATTACAAGAAAAGATTCAAACATAGTGGTATAAAAAAGGAAATTTCCTCATTTTTCAATCTTTGATAACAAATGAACATCAGCATAACTTAGCACATTTTATTTTTAAATTCACATCTAAATGTTAAGTCCTTTAATTTGAGGAACCCCCCAAAAAATTAGACTAATAGAAAAGCTTCAATCATATAGTGGTCTAAAAACGAAATTTCTTAATTTTTCTTATTTTTCAACTTCTAATAACAAAAATTAAACCCTATCACATAGCAAAACAATTTTTTGATATACGTTGACTTAACAAACGCTTTAATTTGAACTATATTCAAAGACAATCGATCTAAAAGAGAAAGTTCTAGTATATAGTGCTCTTAAACATGAAATTTCCTAATTTTTCAATCTTTGATAAAAAAAAAAAAACAATACATCAGCATGACATGGCAAATTTTCTTTTTCTGTACATCTATGCATGCCAAGATCTTCATTTTGAACCATGCCCGGAAGAAGTTGGGCCAATAGAAAATCTTCCAGCATGGTCATCTAAAAAACGAAATTTTCTCATTTTTCTTATTGTTTCAACCTTGGATAACAAAAAGCATCAGCATGATATATCAGATTTTTATTATTGTAAGAAACATTTTTATGTAAAACCCTTTAATTTCAGATACCTTTGAAGAAAATCGGATAATTTGCAGGGTATGATAAACTATGTACAAAAAAGTGCGCTCGCTATTAATATATAATGACTCATTTTACTCAAAGGAACCTTTTCGACGTCCTGTTTATTTTTTTCAACATTATTTATTTTCAATTATTAAAAATTTTTGAAGTGGTAATTGCACCCGTAAGTAATAACAGAAATAAATTGGTAATCAGTTCTCCTACGTTGAATGTATGTGAGAGCTTCAAATGGGTCATCTCCCAAGCCTTTTTGCCATGTCTCTAACATGATTTTAATAGTTTTTGTCGCGTTTTTTTTATTGGATGGTCCTCTCTTTTAATTTTTTTGAGCGGTATGCTCTAAAACCCTTCCTAACAATAAGAGCGTTATAGAACTTTCCCTTCAGGTTTTCCTCAAAATAGAATAACATTGCATTATCTTATATCAAAAGTGTGTATTACTTATTTTTCACTCATATAAGTCTACATATGTGAATTTTTTTTTAAATGCATAATTGAAATCATTAGTTTGTTGCGAGTTAAAATTCCGATTCATATCCGAAGCCTCGTTTTTTAGAGAATAACAAAATAATTTCAAATACTTTTACTATATTCGTATTGTTTATAACATTAGAAAATGTATGCATCTAGTCATCTCAGAAACCTGGACGTCTCCGGCATCTCTTGGCATTACTCTATAGTAGTTCTCAGACTTTATGAGTTATAAGTATTCGAGTATTTAAGCTTAACACTCCCTCCATACTAATTTTAAAAAAATCGGTTAAATGGAAAGAGTCAGAACTGATGCGACGCAAATCAAATCCAGAAATAAACCTTGAATCAATATTTAAAAAAATTAATTTTGCATACATCTTTTTCACACTTTTGAAGGTCGTCTAAATTCATTAGTAAATTTTTATCATATTACCTTATCACTTTCGAAGGTCACATGAATTTATTTTAGGGCGAAAAGATAATTTTTAACTTGTTTTTGTCCGCGTTTTCTCTCAGTACCTTAGTTATCATCAGGGGGTTTGCCAGTATTGTGGAGCGCTACTACATTTTCCACTTAGGAAACGAGCTTTTTATTAGGCTTAATCAAATCCCTTTATCCTGCTTTAAATTATATGATGAAGTGATAATATATATCAATTATGGTCATCTAATTCAATGTGTTAAAATCTGAATTTGAATATGATAATATTAGTTCCATGCACAGAAGAAAGCACCAATGCACCAAAAAAACTGGTGGTAAAAAATATTACAGGTAATGGGTCAAACGGGTTAGCCGGCAGCTGGGTAACTGAGGCTGGGGTAAACTCACCGTCGTGACTCGATAATTTCTTCGGCGGAATCCGCTAGAGGCAGCACATTGCAGCCGGCAAAGTGCCAGAGAAGTCTTCGAGTTGCCCCGGTGAGTTTACCCCACTCTCAGTTACCCAGATGGCTGCTACCCCGTTTGACCCATTAGCTGCGACGATTCTTACCACCAGTTTTTTTTCTATGCGGCCTTCCGTACGCATTCTAACTTATAATTTAGCAACATTGACAGTTTTACCCAGTAACTTCTTTAAGTCGAACCGTCAACTGAATTGTGTAGCATTGCGAGATTGATTAAATTTTAAGAAAAATGCGTCCGAGAGGCCGCTTGACAACTGCACAGTAAATCTTACAAGGTACTTTTTTCCGTGTGGAAGAGATAACATGGTGATATTGGATGTCTCCCATGGAGTTGACTGAGGGGTTTCAGCAAAAGGGTGGGGGAGGGTGGCTTTCCCCTCAGGCAGCCTTCATAGTCAGCTCCATTGTGAAATGCTCGCTCGAGCAAATGCACATTGGTACTACTCTGAACTTTCACCTCAACGTTATCTCTATACTGGGTGTTTCTTAATTTGCAAAACTCAACTAATTTTCTTCTACTCTTTGATTTTTTTTATCAACTTCTTAATTTATAAATCAGTCTCTTATGCAGTGAGAAAAATATTTGAATGGCATAACAAAATATTTTGGTTGCGTTGGTTTCTATAAGAACGACAACATTATTTTGTATTTCCAGAAAAATTTATTTTATTAACTCCTATTTTATTAACTCCTCGATTTTTTACTTCAATTTTGTGTGCAACAGTATATAAAAATATATAGTGACACAATTAGCAATTTCAAAAATATGATTTTTTTATCTGAAAGAGAATTGCTTGAACAAAGCTCGCTATAGATCAGAATTAATGCACAAAGAAAAAAACTAAGCTTACTTTTGCTGCGTCTTATTTTTTTCAGGTCCTACTTCAGTGGTTGATACGCGACAACTTCATGTCATTTTCTTTTGTGTAACAACTCAAAAAAAAAACCATCTTTTTCCGTGCATATCTACACTCAGAAAACGATTTGGTTGAATCAACAAAATTTTTGTTAGTTCAAACATGGAATATTGTTATTATATGGACAAAAAAATATTCAGTCAAATCAATCAAAAGTTGTTTGATTCAATCAAATCTTCATGTACATCCAAGGAAATAGTTTTTTTGGTGCAAGACATTTTTTGGTTTGGTTGCACTCAGAAAACACTTCGTTAATGGAATGTACAAGTTTGTTGTTATAAACAATTCATATGAACAAATACTTCAGTATAGTGCGTAAATGTTGAAACAATGTTTAATACAATTGAAATATTTCAAAAATGGTGTTCCACCATGCAAAAATGTTAGCAGGGAATACATTAAATTTTTTATATCAAATGCATTTAAAAAATAACCCAAAGGAACATTTATTCGTAGAATTTTTTTTATTATTACGCTTTGTCGGAAGCAACTTGATACTGATATTTAATCAAGATTTTAAACTAATAATTCAATTAACAATTCTTATAAACAATGTATTAAATTAATACGCAACTGTAAATGGTTTTTACTTGAGTAAGCGATTTTTCATTCTAACTGCTTTAATAGTACCTCAGAATTGATATTGTAGAAAAAAATTTAGAGAAAATTTAAACATTATTGTTAATAACAGATAATATAAAGAAATGCAATGAATGTGGAAAAAAATAATTTTTTTCATCTAAGCTTCTTGAAAGCTAGTTAATATTAATATTCCAGATACATGTCATATCAAAGTTATAATTTTTATGAACGTCATATTGTATATGAATTTGGTGTAGTTAATGAACATTATATGTACACACAGTGAAAAATTACGTGATAAAACATAAGCATCCCTACCAAAAATATTTCTCATCAGGATTTATCTAAAAATTGAATTTACGCCAATGTTAATATTATTTAATATTTTTTATCGCGTAAGATCCCAGTGAAAAATTAATTTTATCTAGCTTTCAAGAAATATTTCTAGAAGATTTAATAGGAAAAATGATTTTCTTCCACTAAGAAATGTTTATTTCATGCATTTACTTGTAAAAATTTGTCTCAAGTATTACTTTAATTTATGACCAGTCATTTGAGTTTAGTTGTGATTTAAATTTCACGTCAGATGATGCTAAAGTTGAAATTTATTATTTAATTATAATTATAAATAATAAAATGTCCACAGTTTCTTCCCTGATTATGGTTTATTTCACTGTGTCAGTGAATTATATTGCTCCGATACTTTTCTATAACGTCGTAATATTCCTTGTGGAAAAATCTTCTGGCATTAGCCCGAACCAGACCAGTCCTGGCCTGGGCCCGACCAATAGTGTAACCAATAGGCCATATGGTCAGCCGCTAGTTGGGGACTGGTTAGCCGCTAACTGGACTCCCCTTATTTTTTTTTAATGTTTTGGAAAAAAACCATTCTTCACTATAAGTGTATTTAGCTGATCAGTATCACAGTGTGAATGTCTTATTTTCTATCATTTTGGACACCCTGTAACATGTTAAATATATGTAAAAAAAAAATATTCTCATCGAACTTAGAACTTGTTTTGGTCTTGGATAGCTGATCAGCGCCAGTCCTGGGCCCGACCAGACCTATCAGACTAGACAGTTTAGATAAAGCCAGATCTAGGCCTGACCTGACACCAGATTGCCATGAGATTTTCCACACGGGATGCGCGTAATAATTGGGCAATAATGCATAACTGCTATTACTCCGTACGGGTTAATTTAATTGTTTCTATGTATTTTTAGTATACATATTGTCGGAATTTTGTGAGAGTTTATATGTAAAATTAGATTGAATTTATTCTCTCAACTTTTGAAAAGTAATTTTTGTTTTGTGATCGGAATTTTTATTTTGAACACCCTTTAGATTTTTCTAAAGGTAATTCTCATCGACGTATGTTTAGTAGGTACGAGATACATTTGGGTTCCCTGCAGTGCGTGTATTTACATATCAAAGTGACGTCCTCGCACCCAGCTTCATGCCAACGTCGACATAATACCGAACGAGGGCTGAACGAGATTCGCCGACGCGCGCCTAATCCGGGAATGCTCTATTTTCAGATTTAAGGCTATTTGCGAGCGTCAAATGGACCGTACAAGTCGATCCTCTCTTTGTGGGATAAGGTTCTTAAATATAAATTCCAAAAATACGGAATGTAACAAGAAAAGTCCTCTTTTGTTTAACAAATTTGACGCACATTGCACTCTTCAATCAAGAATGTTTAATTTTTGAAATATTAAAAATGAAAAATATTCTCGAAAATTGGTCCAAAATTGGGTCCATATTTTCGAGTCAAAAAATTTATCTTCGCTAAACTCATAACATGTTCATTATGCGTCACACTACATAGTTGAATTTTCAACCAAAAGGGATGAATTCTGAACCAAAAATATAATATTAGACCTTAAAAACAAAAAGGAGTAACTTTTAACCAATAATAGATGGTTTTTCTTATTAGGTTCTATAAATTCAGTTCGCATATAATAAAAAAACGAGAAAGAAGGTGAAGTTTCTTGAAAACAGGTTAAAAAAAGGAATACTTTAAAAAAGGGTGAAGAGGGGGATAGGGGAAAGAATTTTGTGTTTGCATTGGACTATATAAACAATATATAACAGATCGCCGCACACCCCCTCCCCCTCCCCCACCCAAAAAGCTGTTACGTAATTTATGGGGGGCCCTTAACATAAGGATATAGTTTTTTTTTTTCAAAATCAGGAGAACTTATTATCACACAACATAAAAAATAGAACTGTTACATAGGTTTATAGATAAAAGTTGCATTACCAGCTGCAGTATATTTATTTGATTAAAAAAAAAATTAAGATTACTTCCTGTTAATCCGAATGTATTTTCTATAATTTATTTGATTTAAAAAAAATATTTATTCCATATGTATCAACAAAATTTGGAAACATCTCGGTGCAACCGAGCCAAGCGCTACCTAACTTCAGCGATTGCACAAGAAGCACTTTCATGCACCCAAGTGGACACAAAAGATAATTGAGATATTGATACTGATAGTTGAGAATAAATTTAAATTATTTCAGATAACTCGGAAATTAAACTATAATATATTTTTGTCCTGAGGTTAAAATTAATTTAGGATTTATTGAGGAAAGTTATATTATGACTATTTTGTAGTTGAATTCTTATTATATTAATTAGGGTACATAAAAATTTGAATTTTGCAAACGCTACCCTTTAATTAAAAAAAAAAATGGTCCCGATAGCCCGTTTGAGGTCGGAAAATAATAGGTCTAAAAAGTAAACTAAGGAATAAGCTCTTAATTTCATGAAACAAAAAAATGTTGAAGATATTATCGGGCTTAATATATGAAAATTGGAAATTTCATTGTAACTAATGGTCTTTAATGGACTCCAAACATTATTTACCTGGAATGATACACACAGGATTACTTCTACAATATAAAGAAAATATTCTGTATAATAAATACCTAATAAAAAAAATATTATATGAGTAACATAAAAAATCTTAAATTTCGAAATACACCAAAAATACACATTTTTCATAGTTTAAAGATTCATATAGCACTTTAAAATGTATTTTTAGCTATAATTTACCTGAAAAAGAGGTAAAATAGTTAATTATTGTTAATTTTAGTGCAATTCTGCATTTTTATGAGTTTCGAAAGGTTTTTTTTACCGATTTCATTTAATTGTTAATTGCTAAAAATAAGGATTGAAATCTTACGAGCAAAAGAGTTTAATTTTTAGCGAAACTTATCGAAACTTATAAAAACGCAAAACTGAACTAAAATCGACATTAAATAGTTACGTGAATCATATGTTTGTACAGAAAATTGAACTGTGTTGCTGAAAATATGTCGTTCCGGATAGAAAATTCGTTCATGTAGACTTAAAAATTTTCTTTATTTGTTGAAAATTCATCTTTAAGCTTACAACTCCTATTCTTGTTTACATTAAGTTTTGTTTTCTGCAATTGAAAATTAAGTGAAACCAGTAAGCTAAACTGATCGAAACATATAAAAACGCACAAATGAACCAAAATCGACATTAATTAGTTACATGAGTCATTTTTTTCTATAGAAAATTTAACTGTTTTGTTGAACATTTGTCTTTTTGAATAGAAAATTTGTCCATTTAGATGAAAAAATTTGTGTTTTGGTTGAAAAGTCATCTTTCTTGTTTAAAAATTTATCTTTATTGATTGAAAATTAACTTCTTTGTTAAAAATTAAATTTTTCGTATTGAAATTTGAACAATTTGGTTCAAAATTTATCTTTGTAGGCTGAAAATTTAACTATTTGTTTAAGAATTCAACTAATTTGGTGAAAATTCATCTCTTTTTCTTCAGAATCCAACTATTTGGTCAAAAATTGATCTTTCTCAGTTGAAAATTAATTTTTTTGAGTTTAAAAGTCAACTTTTTCTAAAACATGCAAATTTCAGTTAAAAAACTTCACCCTTTTCATGAAAATTCATCTTTTTGGTACAAAAATAATCTTTTTTGTGTAAGTAATTCATAAAATTTCATAAAATAAACTATTTTGTTAAAAATGCAATATATTTCGATTTGAAATCTTAAGAATTCAAACCGTTTCATAAAAAATTAAATACAATACATTATTGTTATTATATTATTAACCCGTTTCCCTTACGGGGTAGGCGTGAATTGCTCGGTTGGAAAGTAGTGATGTGTGGATGGGTATATAGGTGAAAGGTAAATAGGTATATAGATTTAGGGTATAGATATTTAGATTGATCTAGAACTCTCGTATTACTCATTTAAATAACACGTTCCTTCCGCAACACAGCTCCGACCCAGGCTGCTGATCAATCTCTCTAGCGATCACCCCACGTGAAGAACCTCACAAAATTGTTATGTGTGGTTCCCCACCTTGGCCCATTAGTATCCAAGGTCTTTGCTTCAGGCATCATTCACTCTACTCACATTCTTTTCATAAACTATTTGTCGCCATACTTTTCTGTCCTGGCATACTACTCTAGCTTCCTTCACGTCCATGCATTTTTTCATGCAA
>JAABKJ010002603.1:0-27732 GCA_011634705.1 Andricus grossulariae | reverse complement strand
TGGCTATTCGTGTGAAAATAAGTTTACAAATAAAAAAAGTGTCGGTAAGGTAGGAAGTCGGTCACGTGACCCACTCGCTACATGGCCTTAAAGGAGCAAATTTAAAGTTTCTGAGTTTTGAAACTTTAGAACGCTGTAATTGTCGAATCTTTGTATTGTTTACTTTATCATGAGTTTAAATTTCAAACTGCTTAATTTCGAATACTTCAATATAAAGATTGGTTTCGAACTTTTATAATATTTGCAATTCGGAAATCTTTAAAATTGTAATTATACAACTCTTGATGAACTATATGTATAATTGTGCAGTAGTAAATCGGTGGAATTATGACTTAATAATTTTTACGTTGTTCCAATTAGTAAAGTTAAATTGAAATCTAAATTGAAAATTAAATTGTTTACTTTTAAAAACTTGAATTTTCTCTTGGGGGGTGGGAGGGACTACAATAGGATATTAGCCGATTCGGGTAATATTTTCTGAACGTTTTAAACGCCACAAAAAAAATATTTTTCCATGCAAAAAATAATAACATGTTTCTTTGGTTCAAGCTGAAGAAATTTCAGGTTCGACATATTTCAAGATTTTCCAAAAAGTGTGCATTTATTGCAATACAAAAACATGTTTTTTGCACATTTTTAAACAATTCTAAAATAGGCAAACAAAATTTGAATTTCTAATTCAACCAAAACAGAATTCGCTATAATTTTGTAACTAATAGGAATTTTTTTGAAATTTTCAAATAAAAAAAAAGAACACAGTAACCGTTGGATGTCAACCCATACATTTGTCAGGGTGTTTAGCGGACCGGGAAAACTCGGGAATTTTGTTTAACCGGGAAACCCCCGGGAACTTTATTTAGGATCGGGGATTTTTTTCTTTTATCAAAAAATATACTTTTTTCTACTTTATCTTTTTTATTGTTTAGTTGAGAATCAGAGAGAGGAAAGTCTGATTGTTTCACATATGATACCATCAAATTTAATTTGAATCTTTGATTGTATTTACGCATGTAAGTATACTATACAATAACGACCTTAAGTTCTTTTAATGTTAATTGTATGAGTTAAAATTTGTTCTCTTGAATAGGTCAAAAGCTATCCGAATTCTATATAAAATGAGACAGAATGAAGGAATTTGATCAATTTGTAAAGAAGATCCTGTAAAAATAGTGAAAATTTTAATCTTTTGTTCTAATTTCAAAAAAATTTAATATAATCAACATTTTACAACGTTGCAACAAAAAAGATGAAAAAATTCGAAGACGTCTTATCTGTAGAAAAATAAATAAAAATCAAGTGAATATATATTTGAAATAAATTTGGTAGAAACCTTATGATTATTTATTTCATGTATTTTACACAAAATATATGTCTCAGCAGAAATAATATTAAAATTTTGCCAACATTTTCACTTCAAATTTAAACATGTTGCATCATGCAAGTAAAAATGTTCACAATAATAGTGATAAGTTGGTGCATTTTTATAGCAATTTACCTTTCCCCAAAAATTATCCCAAAAACGTAGAGAAATGTTTATTATATTAGATTTCATTTAAATTTGAAGAACACATTAAAATTTGCACTATTGTTGCAATATCATCTTTAAAAATGGGCAAAATGACTTCAACCTCGCTCATTTTATCGAGAACACCCATAGCTTTCAACCTATTTAAGAGAATGAAATTTAACTCTCATATAATTAACATTAAAAGAACTTAAGCAATCATCGATAAAAAGGCTGTGTTATTTAATATTTTTATTTATTTTTTTATTTGTTGAGAACTGGCGTATCAGTTCTTGTACATACTCCTAAAAAAAATATTTTTGAAAACTATAATTATAACTTATGAGAAAATCGGGTGTCCTATCTTACCCCGATGTCCCGTCCCAAAACGTTCTCTACTCATGGTCGGTAATGTAGTTCCGATGAATATTTATCATTTTAGTCTGTGATTGAGGATAAGTTTGGCACGTGTAAATAAATAATTGCCAAATTAAAAAAAGTCATATTTAAATTGGTCTGAGGGAAAAAATGTAGTCTTGGAGAAAAAAAAACCGGGAAAAACTCGGGAATTTCAATTGGCTGATCAGTAGGCACCCTGATTTTTTCCCTCAGCTCATACGATTCGATAAATTTAGCATTTTTACTCCGCTCTATAATAGAACTGTACTATATTTACGCTAATCGTTATTTTCTTTCTGAATCCTAAAATGTACTTCATGACATTAAATTAAGTTTCTTCATTCAATTTTCTTGGATCAAGAAAATAAACATGAAAATAAAATCCTCCGGAATCAGTCCAATATTTTCTTCATTCAATGATATTTTTTCCGTGTACAAAACAAAAATGATAAAATTAAAAAAACCTTTTGATATTTGTAGGTGCTGATGAAAACCCTGGACCTGTGAAATTTACAAGACCCTACTTCGACTGTGGCCGCTCTAATCGTTGGCTAGTAGCCGCAGTAGTTCCCATTGCTGATATTTATCCAAGGCACACAGGATTCAGACACATCGAATATCCCACGTGAGTAGGGGCCTTGCATAAATTACGTGGCCATTTTTTTGGGGGGAGGGTGTAGGTCAGCGATTTTTCTATGCTGTCTTGCATGGTGGAGAAGGAGGAGGGGTCGGGTGGTACGTGGTCAAAATCATTTCATACGTAAAATATTGTCACGTCTGTAAATCATTAAAAAACAAAAGTTTCACTATTTGTTAGAAAATCCAAATATTTATTCGAAAGATGAACTACTCTGTTAAAAATCAATTTTATTTAGTTGGAGATTCATCATTCACAATGTCCTCTTGTGACAAAAGGATGTTTCTTGACGTAAATAGAATTTCCTCTTAAATTTAAGGTTGAGAGAATTTTCATTTTTCTCAACAGGAATCCTTTTACAGCAAAAATTTTCCTTATGCGACTAACTTCACCTACTCTTGCAGCCAAATAATTCTGTTTACGTAAAAAATATATTCACTTCGTTCAAAAGAAAACAGGCAAGAGGACCATGCTTTTGTTTCAAGGCAACTTTTTCTCTGAGCGTTTTAATTAAAAATTCATTTCTTTGGTCGAAAATATTACCTATTACCAACTATCTGGTTGAAACTTTATGTAATTTATTGAAAATTCGTCTTTTAGTAGAAATTTATTCTTCTTAGTTAAAGAAGTGTTGGACTACTCGGTTAAACATTTACTTATTTTATTGAAAATTCGTCTTTTTTGGTAGAAAATCAATTTTCTTGTTTGAAAGTTCAGCTGTTTGGTTCAAAGTTGATGTATCTTGTTAAAAATGTGCATTTTTGGTCGAAAATTCAACTATTTGGTTGAAAATTTATGTAATAAATAGTTCTTCGTAGTTTAAGAACAGTTGGACTACTTGGTTAAATATTTACTTATTTGGTTGAAAATTCGTCTTTTTTGGTAGAAAATCAATCTTCTTGTTTGAAAATTCAACTGTTTGCTTCAAAGTTGATGTATCTTGTTAAAAATTTGCATTTTTTGTAGAAAATTAATCTTCTTGGTTGAACATTTATCTTTTTAATTGAAAATTCAATCATTTAGTTAAAAACTCGTATTTTTGGCTTGAAAATTCAACATTTTGGATAAAATTTTTTTTCATTATTGACTGAAAAGTATTTCTTGGTTGAAAATTCGTTTTTCTGATTCGAAAATTCATCTCTTTTGGTCAACATTTCATCTTTTTGGGTTAAAAATGAATCTGTTTTGGTTGAGGATTCAGCTATTTTATTGAAAATTCGTCTTCTAGTTCAACTCAATCTTTTTTTATTTAAAATGACAAATTTTCCTTGGTTGCAATATTAACTATTACATTGTTCGTCGAGAAATAAAACTTCCAGGCCCTGACAAAGGGGAGTACGTGGTTCAAAATTTCAGAAAGAAAGTTTACGTAATTTATGCACGACCACGTTTATGTTATTTTTTCTGAATAATAATGTGTAAGAGTAAACTGAGAGTGTACTGAGAAAAATGAAAATTGAAGATTGCATTCTGCATCCGAATGCTGGGACTCTATTGTCTAGTACCCTGTTAAAATTTGAGAAATATTGCATTATATACTGACCATCAGCATGAGTTTGGTCCTGTGGGACGTTCACTTGCTTTTATTACATTAATGTATTCAACTATTCACCTTTACAACCCTCAGAGGTGTGTCCTATCTGCACTGGTCACTGGTCAGGCCAGACCTACCTATGTTTTTTCACCTTGCTTACACTCCTGCACGTGTGAAACGCTTTAGGAAGATCCGCTTCCCTTCACGGTGCATTCAAGTGTTGGTAAAAATCAATTGCGAGGGGAAAATTATAAAATTTCAAGATTATGGGACCCCCCTCGAAAACAGGTCTTGTGTGTTGTATCTGCACTTTATTCCAGAGTTGCTATACGAAACTCTAATTTCAAAAATGCTCACTTTTGCACCTTCTCAGGGCGAGAATCGTGCGACTTTTTCGAATTTTTTGAAAAAATGCGACAAAACTATTTTTTTTACGCTTTTCCCAGAAGTTAGCTGTACTTGGTTTCAATTTTAATCACAATGAGAGTTTAAAAATTTTAATCCAAAACTAGAAAAAATTATACAATTACTCTTTCCACTATTTCTCTTTTTCCCCCTTTTTAAAAGATTTCCTTTCTTGTCCGTTTTTAAGAAACTTCCCACTTTTCTCGCTTTTTCGCTTGAATGCTAACTGACTTAATGGAACCCAATAAGAAAATCCAAATATTTTTGTTTAAAAGTTCATTTCTTTGGGTCGAAAATTCGACTATCTGGTTGAAAATCTAATTATTTTGTTGAAAATTCAACTATTTTGTTAAAAAAGTAATCCTTTTGGATTGAAAATTCAACTTGTTTAAAAATTAACTTTTGTGTTCAAATTTTAACTGCCTTCTAAAGGAGTTCGTATTTTCGGTATTCGTCTTTTTGTTCGAAAATTGAACAATTTGGTTAAAAATTCAAATATTTTGTTGAGTTTTAAGCTCTTATTTGAAAATTTGTCCAAGTGGTTGAAAATTCAATTATTTTGCTCAAAACTCATCTTTTTTGGTCAAAAACAACTGTTACGTTGAAAATTCGTCTTTTTGGATAGAAATTTCGTCTTTATGGATTAAAAATTCATCCTTTATGGTGGAAATGTAATCTTTTTTGGTTCATAATTCATCTTTCTTGATTGAAAATTAACTTTTTTGTTGAAAATTCGACTCTTTTGGTTGCAAGTCCAACCATTTGGTTGAAAATTCATTTTTCTTCGCTGAAAATGAGCTTTTTTGTTAAAAATGCAACTGTTCATGTTGATAATCCAATTGACTTTTAAAAGATTTTTTCTTTGGCTTGAAAATTGATGTATATTTAACCATTTTTATTTGAAAATTCGACCGTTTCGTTAAAAACTCATCTTTGTATGTTGAAAATTCAACTATTCGGCTAAAACTTCAATTAGTTTGTTAAAAGATCGTCTCTTTTGATTGAAAGTTTTTTACTTTTTGGTTGCAAATGAAACTCTTAGGTTGGAAATTATTTTATTTTTATTTGACTATTTAGTTGGAAATTAATATTTCAGGTTTTTAATGATTAAATAATTGATTATGATATAATATAATTGATGAATGATTCATTCTCTTGGAGAAAAGATTCTCTACGCATTGATCTTGTCCAATTTTTGAAAATAAATTTTTAATGGCTGAAATAATTAAAAAATATGGTTTGTTTCAAATAACTATATTTGATAATAATTTAATTAGTTTTCAAATTTGAATAAGGCTATTTGTAGAGAATATTTTTCCTGATATAATAAGTTATCACAGATTAAAATTCCAACATTTAAACAAATTTATAAAAAGTGATACCAAATATTTTCATTCTTTTGAAAAATGGACAATCTTGTATCCCGTGATTTTTATTTGAGCTAGGACTCAGCACCTACACGATAAGAAATCAAACTTTGAAGCATTCAAATCGATCTGTTTTTGAGAAAATCCACGTTTTAGGTTACAGAATTGAATTTTTAGATGTTTGATTTAAAGTATGCATATCAGCATAATAAAAATTATATAAAAAGATTTATTTTATAACAATAAGTTTTTTTCATTATTAATTCAAATATAACAATATAATTTCATTCAAATGGTTTATTTAGCTATTTTATCTATATTTTTCGATGAAAAATTTAATATAAATTTAATTGGTATACTGTATCTCGTAAAAATAGGTTTTTATAGTTTAAAATGATATTTTCAAAAAAAATGTATGGGTATTTTTTAAATTTTAGTAAGGAAAAACTTGTTACACAACTAATTTACAAAATATTTAAAAATGATTTTGTACGCAACAAGTATAGGTTCTATAAAGATTCAGTTTCATTACATATTTACAAAATAAAACAGTAATTTAACCTTAATGTATATAAAGAATTCAATTTTTGACATTTGTTCGTTTAAAAAATTTTAAGAGCGTTCCTAATTTGAGAGTTTAAAAAAATGCATATACATTTCAAAGGGACAATTTTTAATTTTTTGAATTTACAAGTTATCACATTGGAAAATTCTAATGGTTATTTAAATTTTGATTTTAAGAGCGTATCTCATAATTGCGATTCTAGCTTTATGAACCGTAATTCCTAGGAATTTTAAATGAAAGGAAATAAAATTATGTTTTACATTTCTTCATTTTTCAGATACACCGCAATTTCAGTCATAGAAATGGATTTTGATAGGATAGATATAAATCAATGTCCGAAAGGAAAAGGAAATGATGGACCAAATAAATTTGCCAATACTGCACGATGTAAAACGGACACAACAGAGGTAAGGAACTAAAAAAAGAAAATAATAAAAATTCTCCACTCAATTTTCTGAAAAATTTGAGCCACTTTCGCTTCTTTGAGCTATTTTTTTAATTTTAAGAAACTTGTTACTAAAGTGTAGATTTTGGGCGTTAAAGGCAGAATTTAGATTTGATCAATTTTTTATTGGAAAATACCTGTTAGAAAAAACATGTAGTTTTTATAAAAATATTTTAAAAAATTTGAATGTCAAATTGAAGTGTTAAAAATGGTACAGTTACAATTTATAAGTGTTCCAGACCGAAAAACTTATAACTAATGGATTCCAAAATTGAAAGTGTTTAAATTAGAATTAGAAATAAGTTGAAAAATAATTCTAGTTTTAAAATTGGATGGTATAATAAAAAATTTTGGACATTCAGAATTAATTCCTTTTTGCCTTCGATCTTTTGAAAATGGATAGGGATTCTTAACAAATGGTAATTGTAATGCAAAAATATGTGAATCCAACTTGAACAATTTTCCAGCTCTTTTAAGTGTTTCAAAATCTGAAAGTCGCAAGATCAATATTTTTGATGTTTAAATTTTGAAATTTTGATTAATTCGAATAATCGAAGCTCTAAAGCGAGGTTGTATATTCTAAAAACCATTTTTTGTTAAATGATTGTGTTTAAACTGTAAAGTTTTGAGGTAGCAAAAGATAATTATTAAAGAAACCTGTAATTTTTAATCTAGTGTGAACCTATACATGGATGGGGCTTCAGGAGAGGAGGCTATCAGTGCAGATGCAAACCGGGTTTCCGATTACCCACGGTCGTCAGACGCCCCTTCCTTGGAGAAATTATTGAGAGAGCTACACAAGAACAATATTACAATGGTTTTGATTGCTCTAAAATAGGCTGTACGTATTCCCCCCTCCATAATTTTACGAGGCTCACCAGGGTGCCTAGCAGACAGAGAAATCGGGGAAAACCCGGGAATGTTATTTAGGATCGGGAATTTTTTTCTTTTCTCGCAAAATCTACTTTTTTCTAGTTTACCTTCTTATTCCTTAGTCAAAAATCAGATAGCGGAAAATCGGATTGCTTCACGTACCGTGTATACCATCAAAGTTATGCGATGATTGCTTATGTTCTTATAATGTTAATTATATGAGAGTTGAATTTTCTTCTCTTAAAATAGGTTGAAAGCTATCAGAATCAGGATTGCTATAAAATCCCGATGACTTTTCCTTGACCAATTTTCAATTTTTCCTGGCTGTTCTAAATTTTGCTTTCGGGTATAAGTTTAATGGTTGATATTTTCACTAAAAAATATTTTTATTTTCAATCAAAAACAGTTGAATTAAACCAAAAAGTACAGATTTTCGACGAAATAAATGAATTTTGAACTAAAAAAGATACATTTTCAACCTAAAAAAGTAGAATAGTTACGTTTTCATTAGAAAAATTAATTTTCAACGAAATAGTTAAATTTTCAACCAAACCGTTGTAATTAAAAAAAATGCAATTGCTAATAAAATGGATCAATTCTCAACCAAAGTGATGAATCTTCAATAAAAAAATGAATTTTCAACGAAAAGTGTAATGGTTGATATTTCCACTAAAAAATATTTTTATTTTCAATCAAAAACAGTTGAATTAAAAAAAATGAAAGTTACATTTTCAGTTTAAATAATTAAAAAAACTAATTTTCACGAAAATAGTTAAATTTTCACCCGAAGAAATGAATTTTGAACTGAAATAATGAATATTCTGCAACAAAAAGTTTAACCAAATAGTTGGGTTTTCAATCCAAAAGATTATTTTTGTACCAAAAAAAAAAAAAAATTATCAAGAATATACATGAATTTTCAACTAAAAACGAAAAATTTTGAACAAAAGAAACGAATTTTCAACCTAAGAAATGAATTTTTAACCAAAAAGAGTGTATTTCAACTAAGGAGATTACTTTTCTACCAAAACAGGCGAATTTTCAACAAAATAGTTCAATTTCCACCTAAAACAGATACATTTTCAATCTAAAATAGGATAGTTGCATTAGTTTGAACTTAATAATTAAAAATGTTAAATTTAAAAAATTAGTTTTCAACTAAATAAAAACAAATTTCAACGAAATAGTTACATTTTCAGCCAAACAGATTAATTAAAAAAAAGATTCAATACAATAGTTGCATCCTGAAACAAAACAGATTAATTTTCAACCAAACAGTTGTGATTTTTAGCAAACAAAAAAGATGCAATTTCTAATAAAATTAATGAGTTTTCAAACAAAGTGATGAAACTTCGATAAAAAAAATGGATTCTCAACGAAAAGTGTAATGGTGAATATTTCCACTAAAAAATATTTTTATTTTCAATCAAAAAAAGTTGGATTAAACAAAAAAATACGAATTGTCAACAAAATAAATTAATTTTGATCTAAGAAAGATAAAAGTCCAAGCAAAAATGGAAGTTACCTCTTCAGTTTAAAGAATTATTTTTTAACTAAAAACAACGACTTTTTAATTTAAAAAGACGAATTTTTACTAAAATGATAAATATTCAACAAAAAAAAAAAGATTATTTACCAAATAGTTGAATTTTGGAATCCAAAAGATTGTTCATTTCCAAAAAAAGACAAATCATTCAAAAAATACATGAATTTTCAACTAAAAACGAAGAATTTTTAACAAAAAAATTGAATTTTCAATCAAAGAAATGCATTTTTAACCAAAAAGAGTGTATTTCAACTAAGGAGATTACTTTTCTACCAAAACAGGCGAATTTTCAACAAAATAGTTGAATTTTCACCTAAAACCTATAAATTTTCAACCTAAAATAGAATATAGTTACATTTTCAGTAAAAAAATACATTTTCAACCAAAAAGATTAATTTTCAACGATCAAAATAAATTTTCAACCAAACACGGAAGAATTCAATTTTCAGCTAAAAATACTAATTTTCCACCAAAAAATAATAATTTTCAATAGAATAATTGAATCCTGAACCAAAACAGATTAATTTTCAACAAAACAGTTGTGATTTTTAACCAAAAAAGATGCAATATCTAATAAAATGGATAACTCTTCAACCCAAAAAGACGAATTTTCAACAAAACAGTTGAATTTTCAAGCGAAAAGAACGACTTTAACAAAATTGTTGAATTTTCAACAAAATAATAAAATTAATTTCAACTTCAGTTTATCGAAAATTCCTTGACTCTGTCAAGTTTTACCTGACATTCCCAGGCCAGTTTTAAATTCCCTGACTTCTCCTGACTTCCTGGAACACCGTAATGTGTAGCTGCCCTGAAAATTCTCTATAAAAGTAGCCAGGTAGAAGGCATTTTTTTAATTATTTAAGAAGATATTGAAAAAATAGTGAAAATTTCGACGTTTTCCTCAAATTTAAATAAAGTGTAATATAACAAACATTTTAAAAAGTTGATATAAAAAAGTTGGAAATTTGGAAGACATATCATCTTTAGGAAAATTACAATAAAAATTAAATAAATATTTTTATTAAATTTGATAAAATCCTCATGATTACTTATTCAATATATTTTACAAAAATATTTCTTTCAGGAAAGAAAATATTAAAATTTCTCCAACATTTTTTTAAAACTTTAAATATGTTGCACTATGCAAGCAAAAATTTCCACAATAATGGTAATAGGTTGGTGCAATTTTATAGAAATTAATGTTTAAAATAATTCTAATGGAATTAGCGAATGCTTAATGTATTAGAATTTATTTAAATTGTAGGAAAACATTGAAATTTGCATTACTTGTACAATATCTTCTTGAAAAATTGGCAAAATGACTTCATCCTGGCTCAAATTATCGATAATTCCGATAGCTTTCAACTTATTTACTATTAACTTGAGCAATTATCGATAAATAAGTGGTTTTATACTCGTGATCGGCAGTGTAATTAATATTTACCACTTCAGTCTGTGATAAATAAATCATTGTTTTCTTCACGACATAAGTTTTGTGAATGCATATTGTGTTAAATGTCCCATTTCTATACGTTGATTTGGGACAAATTACCAGGAAAACCCCGGAAATTTCGAATTGGCTGATCACTGGACGTCCTGCTCATGTTTTTTGCTTATATCTACTTAATTTTTTTAAATATAATGATAAGAATTAATCACCTGTATCAATTTTAAAGGGATCCACAAATTACCGGTACAGTGGGAACTTATGCAACCGCATATCAGAGAAAGATATATGGAATATTACCACGAGTATAAAGCTAATGTTACTGGACCGGCTACTTTAGAAACTGAAAAAATGAACATCGACAATGTTTTGAAGTTTATACTTAGTGTAAACAAAGAAACGTGCAAACAGTAAGTTTCGTCTTTCTTTTTATATAATGCTAGCAGTAAATGATAAAAATAAATGTTTATTTCCTAACATTAAAGATATAAACAATTTAAAAGACCATTATTAAACAAATTTGTTAATATTACGTTAAATACATTTTTGAAACAATTAATAATTTCGAATTGAAAGCGTTTAAAATTAATAAAAAAGTATATTGAACAAGTTTGAATTGAAAATGTTCTAAATCAAATAATTTTAGAACTGGTAAAATTTTGAAAAACGACAATTTCTCGAATGTAATGTATTGTATTTATCATTTTTAAATAAAAGCGTTTCGAATGAAATCATTTGAAATTTAAAAACTTGAAATCAGAATTTAAAAATTTCAGACTAAAATTTGGAAAATTGGGCAATTTCATTAAAAAGGAGTTGAATTTTTATAACTTCTAATTCAAAGCGTTTAAAATTGAACGATTTTATTTTGAATTGAAGAATATCGAAATTGAATAATTTCAGATTAAATTTGAAATTAAATTAATTTCAGATTAAAATTTCGAGAATAGGATAATTTCCAAACGTTAACAATTGTAAACTTTCAGATTAGAATTTGGAAAATTAGATAATTTAAAAGTCAAAGGAATTTAAATGATATTATTTCTAATTAAAAGCTTTCAAAATTGAATAGTTTATAATTTAAAACTTTTTTATTTAAATAATTTTTAATTCGAACCGATTAAAATTTTACAATTTGAATTTGCAATCTAAATTTAATGTTTCAGAGACAAAGCTTCTGAAACTCTAGAATTTTAAATTGTTATTACATAAGAAAAATGTAATTTAACATTAAAATTGATTAGACAAATTATTCTAAGATCGAAAAATAAATTCACCGTTATTTTTGCCCTACAAAATGGACAGATTTTCAATTATAAACTTTTCAAAATTGAATGATTGAAATTGAAAATTAAACGAATCGGAACTTCATTTAAAACTGAAAAAATTTTATTCACCAAGAATTGTGATTTTAAAACTTTTTTATACTCAAACCCCCTAAAGTTTCAATTATTTTAAGTAAATTTAAATAGTTTAAAAATTAAAAATCTTCAAATGGTTGATTATAATTTTCAAAATTAAAAACTTTCAGTTTTAATTGCAAAATTAAATCTTACGAAAGAAAAACATTAAAAATTTATCGTTCAACATGAAAATTCAGAACTCTAAAATTGTAATCCTGCAAAATTAAAGAAATTATTCAATTATTGAGGTATTAATTACAGATAGTTCAATTTTTATCTATTTTGATTTCAAGCAACACAACTTTAACTTTTTGATTTCAAATCGTTTAATTTTTAATACTTCATTTAGAATTATTATTTCATCTTGAAGCTTTCTAATCAAACATTGTTTAATTTTAAATTATACATTTTTTTAGATCTTTAATTAAAAATCGGATAAGTTTAAGATGTTAAATTGAAAATAAAAAGTATGAAAAAGAATACAAAGCAAGATTGCTGTATATTATTTCAAGGTTTGAAATTTAACAATTGTAATCCTTTCAATTCGAAATTGTTTTTTTTTTAGGTGAGTTTGAAATATTCAATATTTTAGAACATTTTCAAATAACAAATAATTCAATATTCAATGCCTGGTTCTAATATCTTCTTATTTTTAAGCCTGAATTTCAGAAATTATTGTCATAATTTTTAATTGTTTTTAATTTATTCTGGAGGTATTTAAATCAAAACTGTGCAATTTCAAATACTTTAAACTGAAAATTGTTCAACTATCAAGTCTTTCAATTTGATATTCTACGATTTCGAAGAAGTAAAAAACCAGGCAATTGTGTACGTTTAAAATTTATACCAAACCATTTAGAATATTTAAAGTAAAAAATTTTTAACTTAAAACTGACTATCAAGGTTTTCAATATTTCCAATATTTGAATTTGAAACTACAAAATTGTGAAATTTGAAATTGGAAACCTCCAAAAATTAATGTATTTCAAACCAAATATTTTCGAATTTAATATTATGAACTATTAAAGCTTAATTATTATAAAAAAATTGAAAATTATATGCATTCTAATTAGAAACTTTCAAAATGCATGAATTCAAACTTAAAATTTAAAAATTCCAAACTTCGTTTGAAAATTGAAGCATTCTTAAATTTTGATCTTAAAACCTTAAAACTAAATCGTTGAAAATAACAAATTTTGAAATTGTGGATTAAGATTTTTAAAATTCGATAATTTTAATAAACTGTCGAAAATCGAGTGAGCAAAAACATAGGACTTTCAATGTACAAAAAAACGAATGAAATGGAAGATTATTATTAATAATTTTATGACCATGTAATACTTATCTGGTTCTTCCTTTATCGTCGCTTTTTCGCCACAACTCACGTCCACACGAATTCAGATATCGAGTTGAAAATTCGAGAAAACATTTTTAATTAAAAAAATGTTTTTTTTTTAATTTTTTAATTTTCTTTAGTGTTGTTTATTTAATTTCTCTAATTTTTCAACTCAATATCCCAATTCTTTAGACGTGACTTGGTGCAAAAAACTATCGGCAAAGTAGGAATCGGGTAAGTATTACATGCCCACAATAATTTCGAAAAGTTTGTTCCATAATATAATTATTTTAAATGAAATTCTATTTGATTAAATATAAATCTTAGAAATCGTTCCTAGCTAGTTTTTGTAAGATTTTATTTGGCTATTGCATTTTTAGATACAGTCCTGCGCAGTTACTAATGCGTGGAGATATTTCCCATGGACATGAGGAGTATTTTGAAAATCAAGCCAAAATGGCAAATAGGCTTTCTAATTTTATTAGTGCCTTTTTACAAATATCGGATCCACAAGAGGTTTACTCGGGCAAAAGAGTGGCTGACAAGCCACTTACAGAGGATCAAATGATTGGAGAAACTTTGGCTTTAGTTATGGGAGATACGAGAATTTGGTCTGCAGGAATGTATTGGGATCGTAACAAGTTTACCAATCGAACTTTCTTTGCCCCTTTTGCCTATAAGGAAGATTTGAATACCAGGAAATTTAAGGTGGAAGACTTGGCCAGGTTGAATGATACAGGTATGTAAACATTATTTTAAAAGGTAACAAAGATGTTTCAAAAGTATAAAAAAAAATCTGCAAAACTATCTTAAGATCATGGTGGCCGGCCGTAGCTCAGGAAAAACCTGGAAATCAGAAAAAGTCAGGGAATTTTATTTATCAGGGAAAGTCAGGGTTTTGAAAAAAATCTTCAAAAAGTCAGGGAATTTCTATAAAAGGCACTTTAATAACTGTAAAGAATAATAAATTTTTATTTTTTAATTTGAAATTTTATCATCCCGTTTATAAAAGATTATATGTTGATAATGTCACGGGATTAAGATTCTGGTCTTTGAACATTAATGGTCGGGGGAAAATTAGAGAAGTTTGAAAATGAAGATTTGCGGCCACCCTGATATAATATTCTCTTTAGTAATTTATGTGCCATGTATTTCTATTTCTATTTTTTTTCAGTTTCTTCCTCATGGCGATTATATTTTTAGAAAAAACTGTTATTATTTGGTTGGAAATTCAACAATTTTAATTAAGAGTCATTCTTTTTGGTTCTAAACTTAACTGTTTTGGTGAAAATTCATCTATATTGTGGTAGATAATTTACTTTTCGATGAAAATTCAACTGCAATCTTTTTTGGTTGAAAATTCGTCTTTTTGGTTTAAAAATGCATCTGTTTTAGTAGAAATTTAATCTTTTTTGGATAAAATGCAACTTTTTGGTTGAAAATTAATCTTCTTTGGTTGAGGATTCAACTATTTTGTTGAAAATTCGTCTTTTGTGGTTAATTTCAACTGTTTTTTTTTATTTAAAAATTGAATCTTTTTTGGTTGAATATATACTATTACATTATTTGTAGAAAATTAATGTTCTTTGTTTCTAATTTCATCTCTACGGTTGAAAGTTGAACTATTTTGTTGAAAATTGATATTTTTAAATTGAAAATTCAATTACTTAAGTAAAAGTTAAACTACTTTTTTAAACATTTATTTTTTTGGTTGAAGGTTTTTGTTCCAAATTAGTTTTTATTTTTAAACTGAAAACGTTACTATTTCAGTTGAAAATTAATCATTTTAGTTGAAAATTCATCTATTTAGTTAAAAATTGAATTATTTTGTTAGGAATTCGTTGTTTTTTAATACAAAATTAATTTTTGTTGACTGCAAGATTAACTTTTCCATTTCTGGTTGAATATTAATCTTTTTCACTTCGGCATTCGTATTTTTTGGTACAAAAATAATCTTCGTTTGAAATTTCCTCTTATTTAGTTAAAAATGCAACTATTACATTATTTGTTAAGAATTCATCTTTAAAGGTTGAAAATTCAACTCTTTGGTTAAAAAATTAAATACTTTGTTGAAAATTCTTCTTTTTTTTGGGGTTGAAATATCAAACATTACATTTTTCTTTAAGAATCTAACTTTTCGGGTTGAAAATTCATCTTTTTAGGTAGAAAACTCAATTATTTAGTTAAAAATTGAACTGTTTTGTTGAATATTTAATTATTTTGTTCAAATTTCAAACATTTCCTACAAAATTCTCTTTTTTGGTTAAAAATTCAACTTTTTTCTTAAAAAATCGTCTATTTGTACAGAAAATGCGCCCTGTCGGATTAAAAATTCATCTCTTTTGTTGAAAATTCAACTGGCTTCTAAAAAATTCAATTATTTTTTTTGAAAATGAAACTGTTTTTGGTTGAAATTATTTCTTTTTTGTTTGAAAATTCGACCATTTCTTGAAAATTATTCTTAGTACGTTGTAAATTCAATAATTTGGTTAAAAATTCAACTATTTTGTTGAAAATTTAATTCTTTTATTGAAAATTTAATTATTTTGTTGAAAATTTAATTATTTTGTTGGAAATTTAATTCTTCTATTGAATATTTAACTTTTTTGTTAAAAAATAATCTTTTTTTGTTGAAAATTCGCCCTATTGGATTGAAAAATCATCTTATTTGTTGAAAATTTAATTTTCTTCTAAAAATTCAATTATTTGGTAGAAATTGCAACTGTTTTTGGTTGAAATTATTATTTTTTTTATTCGACCATTTGGTTTAAAATTAATATTTTTGGATTGAAAATTAAATAATTTGTTTAAAAATTAAACTATTTTGTTGAAAATTTAATTACTTCGTAGAAAATTTAATTATTTTGTTGAAAATTGAACTATTTTGTTAAAAAGTAATCTTTTTTGGTTGAAATAAATGAACATGAAATTTTTTAATTTTAATCGGAAATTTTATTGTTTTATTCCGTTTATAAAATATTCTATGTTAAAAATTTCACAAGATTAAAATGCGGGTCTTTGAATGTTTTTTGGCTGGGAAAAATCAGAGAATTTTGAAAATGAAGTTTTTCGGCCGCCCTGTAAAATGCAAAAGGAAGACAGTTTAAATTTGAATAAGTTGATAATGATAGAAATAATTTTTAAATACTGATATAATTAAATTTGCCCTACAGATGAAGTCTACACGAAAAAACCATGGTATCAATTTTTGAAACAAAGGTGGGCAACAAATTTCGATGAATTAGAAAAGTTTTATATGAAGATAATGATCAGGCATAACGAGACTGGCGAGTATCTCAAGAAGTACGAGCACTACCCCAACTTTTACAGGTACTATAATCCTTTCAGACTCAGTTTTTTATTTTTTTATATCACGATTCGAGGGTTGCTACAAACTTGCCACACATCTTAACTTTTCCTGAGTTACCTAGTCAATTCTTTAAAAAATATCGACTTTCATTTTTCAATTTTAATATAATTTATTAATCAATGCAAATATATTAGACTTTGCAAAAATTAAAAAAATGTCCAATTTTCAAAATGTAAAAGAATTCAAAATGAAGTTTGAATTTGTCGGTTTACACATAATAGATATGTTAAAAAAGATTAAAAGGTAATTATTTTTTTGAGATTTCGTTTACTTATTTTTATTTGATTTATTTTTCAAAATTTATTTTTTCCAAAATTTAAAGTGTACAAATTTTGCGATTTTCAAAATTAAAAGCGCTAGACTTTAAACACTTAAACATTTAAAAATAAAATACATTCAGGATAACATTTATGCAAAATACATTTGTTTAAATCTTCATTTAATGGACTTTAAATCTTATTGTTTAAATTAATAAAATTTATCCATTTTAATCGATGCAATTAAAAAACATTTTAGAATATAAAATTACTCATTCCTGAAGATACACTAATCGCTATTTGTGCAGTAAGCGAACAAAGCGTGATAAATCCATTTTTCGAAAAATTGAGATAATGATTGTTTCTGTATGTTTGGAATATCATCAATTCAATTATCAAAATTGAGTTGAAAAATACAAATTTGTTCTTTTCGGTTTCAACCTCTATTCATGAAATCAAATAAATAAAACTTTACTGAATCAAAAGTGAATAAATCCATTCTCATTTAGTTAATAACATTAATGTAGTATTAAATTGAACAATTTTTTGTTGCATTTGATATATTTGAAATCTTGACTGATTAAAATAGTCTGATAATAGTATAATAATTATAATAGTTATAAAGTGGATTTATAATGTTTTGTTCACTTAGTTCTTATTTAAAATTGTATATTTTTCAAGGCTTCTAATTAAAAATTGTTTAATTTTGATTAAATTAAGCATGTTTTTATATTGGCCACGTTTGTAATAAAAATCCAGTCGAAATTAAATGGATTAATTGAACTCAATTAGAGAAACGACTTAAAATTAATAGCAATCCTGTTGGAAATTTTGTTTACAACAAAGTACCAATAATGCGAACTTGTAATTTTTTGGTAAAAGTTCGTAAAAGCGTCTTCTTAATTCAAGCAGAAACTGGTAGTTTCTATTAGAATTATTTTTGTGATTTTCAATTGTTTTTTTTAATCTTTAAAAATTGTTGAAAATTAAAAAAATAATTCTGACTACGAAATTCATGAAAATTAAAAAAAAAAAAAACAAGAATCCATCCATCAAATTTTAACAACGCACTCTTTAATGTCTCCATTCAATTCAAAGTATGTTTAAATTGTCTATTGCAAAATTTAATATGAAAATTAAAATATTTAAATTTTTTATCTAAAGAAAAGTTCAATTTTCACTTTATCGTAATTTAGGGGTCGTTCATATATTACTTAACAATTTTAGAGGGAGAGAGGTTTAAAGTTTTTAAATTTTGAAAAATTAACAACTTTTTCGAAAGAATGGTGCAAAAATCATTGCAATTTTTTTATGTGTGCAGCTTTCGATAAGAAATTAAAGAAATAGTAATATAAAATCATACATTAGAAAAAATAATTTTTGATCAATTTATAATTTTTTGAAATATCAACAAAAATTATATTTTGTTCTCTATTTGTTTAGTGGGACACTTATATATTTTTATCAAACTTTTTCTGTTCGAATTGAAGAAACAAACCACTATTATTTTAACTTGAAAATTTGTTTAACTTAATTCTTCGGCCACTTAAAAATAGTCAAAAAATGCAAAATTCGCATTGTTCATTTTTTTTATTTGAAAAATAATAATAACTTTCTCTAAACGAAACGGGAAAAGATATGTGGCAGACATTTTTTTTAATTTGACAAGATTGTTCCATTAACCAAATAGAACATTAGTATTTTTGATGATATTTCAAAAAATTCTAACTTGATAAACAATAATGTTATAATATTATTTGCAAACATTCAACCCCTCTGTGGGGGCCAAATGTGATATCCAAAAAATTTGAAAGAATCACGGGTTATCCTGACAGGATACTTCAACATACGTGGAGTTACTTTTTTTTGGTAGGGTAAAAACGTTGCATTTATTTTCAAAAAAAAGTATAATTATGAAAGTTACGTTACGTATATGCATATGGACGACCATTTATTGTCATTTATGTTTTTTTTTTACTGTGGAAATCCATTTCCAATTAATCCAATGAGTAAAAAGGATTTTTTTTTATTTTATCTTTTTTTTTTTGTATCCAACCCATGAAATAATGTATGGGGAATATGAAATGTGGTAGATTTGTGGAAGACAATATTTGATGTATAATTTATTTTAATACCCGGGGATGGGCGGGGTGTCTGTGTAGGGCAGCAAACCTGAATCATGGCCACTGGACAAGTCCTTACTTCGATTGTAACGGCAAAGTGAAGAAATGGGTAATTACCTATGCATCCCCATTTTTCGGCTGGGACAGCTTGAAAGAGAAACTGGAATTCAAGTGAGTACCCTTGTATTAGTAAATCTGGTGTTTGAGGGTGTGTTTGAGTTTGTGTATGAGTAAATCGAGTGTGAGATAGTTCTCCCGGGAAACCTGTTTTGCATTTGATAATAAAGGAGGGAGGAAAAGAAGATCATATTTAACATTAAGACACTTACAGGGGTGTCGTTGCTGTTACCATGGCATTGGTCGATCTTGATATCAACCAGTGCGATGATAAATACTATGTGCCTAATGCCTTCAAAGGAACGCACAAGTGCGACAGGAAAACCTCATACGTAAGTAACTAAGTATCCTTCATATTCTTCTTTCCATCATTAATGAAACCTTCAAATTGGATGGTTTCCAAAAATCAAATCACGCCTTCTCATCAGAACCAAGTTTCACTTAAAAGAGCAGGCTAAAATGTGTAACCTATAGGTTTCTATAGACATTATATTTTGGGGATGTCTCCTGAGTATTTTTCCCGAATATGAAAACAATCTTTAGGCTAAAATGTCTATATTTTTTTTTGTTTTTTGATCAATTTATGTGATTTTTTTCGAAAGGAACAAGAACCCAGTAATAATTAAAGTTTTCCCTACTAAAAAACTTTAATTTTGCGTCCAAAAAAGTTCCTACGTGGTTAATATTGATTGACTTTCAGTTCTCTTTTAGATTTTGGAAAATGTGTGAAAGACATCAGTTTTTTTAATGCTACGTTTCTGGTACAGTTTACGTAAACGTTCTAAAAGGCAAGAAAAAGTTCACAAATTTCTGAATACTTGAAAAATAGTATATTATGCACCTACGGGGAGAAGAGGGACTTTTTCGACGAATGTATGTTTTCAGTACGAGTCGAAAAAGTGCATTTCTACCTTGGTGCATACGATATTTTTTATAACAAATGGATGATTTCAGACATTTCTCGAAATGCAGTCATAATTTTAGTCCATATTAGATTTTGAATAAAGAAGCATAAAAATGATGTTAACTTATTCCAAATGATCAAAAATTCAATAAAAAAATTGCCGGGAATTTTGGATAATTTACGGTAAATTTAGAGGTTATTTATGCTAACTTACCATAAATTTCCAAAAATTAAATTTAAAAATGTCAATACATTTTCGGTCATTTATGGTAATTTCACAGGTCCATATGGTAACTTACCATAAATTACCCAATATTCATTTTTTTTAATTTCCATATATTTCCGGAAATTTATGCAAATTTTCGATCGTTTATGGTAATTTTACTGGAGAAAATGGAAAATGACCATAAATTATCCAATATTCATTTTTTTAAATTTCCATAGATTTCCGGAAATTTATTCATTTTTTTTTTGTCATTCATCGTATTTTACCGGTAAATATGGTAAATTACCATAAATTACCCGAAATTCATTTTTAAACATTTCCGTAAATTTCGGGAAATGTATGCAAATTTTCGGTCATTTATGGTAATTTTACTGGAGAATATGGAAAATTACCATTAATTACCCAATATTCATTTCTTTAAATTTCCATACATTTCCGGAAATGTATGCACATTTTCGTTCATTTATGGTAATTGTACTGGAGAATATAGAAAATTACCATGAATTATCCAATATTCATTTTTTTAATATTCCACAAATTTCTGGAAATTTATGCATTTTTTGGTCATTTATGGAAATTTTACCGGTAAATATGGTAAATTATCATAAATGATCCCAAATTCATTTTTAAACATTTCCGTAAATTTCGGGACATTTATGCAAATTTTCGGTCATTTATGGTAATTTTACTGGACGATATGGAAAATTACCATTAATTACCCAATATTCATTTTTGTTAATTTCCATACATTTCCGGAAATTTATGCAAATTGCTGGTCATTTATGGTAATTTTACAGGATAATATGGAAAATTACCATAAATTACCCAATATTCATTTTTTTAAATTTTCATAAATTTCCGGAAATTTATTCATTTTTTTTTGTCATTCATCGTATTTTACCGGTAAATATGGTAAATTGCCATAAATTACCCGAAATTCGTTTTCAAACATTTCCGAAAATTTATGGAAATTTTCGATCATATATGTAAATATGGTAACTTTCCATAAATTATTCAAAATTAATTTTTGAAAATGTCCATAAATTTATGAAAATTTTCGGTAATTTACGATACTTTGTTCAGTTATATATGGTAACTTTCCATAAATAACCGCAACATTCTTTTATCTACAACCAACGTTTCCTCACAGTTTTTACGGTGAGTGGGAGTTTTAATGAAAAAAAGTTAATTCTTTTTCTTTTCACGTAATATCTTGTCCCGTAAATATACTAGATGAAAGTTGTAACAAAATTAATTAAAGTAGATTAAATTATCTTGAAAATTAAAAGAATAACCTTTCTTTTAGCTCTTACAGAACATAAATTATAGTCTCATATAGCAAGCTGCCTTTTGCGGCACTTTATTATAGATCGAATTTTTTAGTAACAACTTATTTTGTACTATCAAACGGGATAATTTCGGAGAAATCATCATGTTTGACGGTATTTATCACATCAGCACTTCTCACTATTTTCCTTAACTCTCGTGCTGGGAAAAGCAAATCGATTTAGAAAAGCAAATGTGTTCATAATAAGCAAGTCTTACAAACATAATTTTTTTGGTTTAGGATTATATTCCAAAGATTCATTATATGAAATAAAATTAAATTTAAATTTATCTTGTGGTTAAACATTTTACTATTTTGTTAAAGATAAATTTTTTTGTTGAAAAATCATATTTTCTGTTTAAAAATTCAATTGTTTCATAGAAAATTCATCTTTTTTGCATGAAAATTGAATATTTTAGATAATTTTTTTTCTTTATTGACTGAAAGATCTTTATTGTTTGAAAATCCCACTCTTTTCTTGAAAATTTATCTTTTTTTGACATTCTCCCTTTATCGTTAAAATTTAATTTTTTTTAAACAAATATGCAACTGGTGGATTGAAAATTAATCTTTTTTGGTTAAGGATTCAACTACTTTGTTGAAAATTCGTTTTTTTTTGTTGCAAATTCCAGTAATTGGTAAAAAAATTCTTTTTTTTTTGTGAGAAATTTAATCTTTTTGGTTGATAATTTATCTGTTTGGTTGAAAATTTAACTATTTTGTTAAAAATATATTTTTTTTCAATTCAAATTTTGGGTAATTTTTTTAACTGTTCTATTTTAAGTTGAAAATTGATCTTTATTTGGTTGAAAATTAATTTCTTTGACGGAAAATTTGACTATTCCATTTTTGGTTGAACATTTATCGTTTTTAGTTTTTAAAAGATTCTAAAATAATTAAAAATGTAAAAATATTGCAAAATTTTTTCAACAAAATGTAGATTTCTGAACATTTGGAAATACAATTCTGAAGCTTTTTAAGGAGTTTGAAAAGTTTTAAAATAATACATTTTTTGCTAAGATTCCAGCCAAAGTTTTAATTGATTTTTTGTTTTAATAATTTTAAGAAAATATTTCAAAACATTTCAAATGATTTTCTAAAATTTCAAAAAAGAATGTAGAAGATTTTAAAGCAAAATTTTGCAATTTTGCAAGATTACAAAATTTTAGAAAAATTTCGAATAAGTTTACGAGATATTTAGAAGTTTTGAAAAGATACAAAAATAATTTTGAATATAAAAAGATTTCCACAAATTTAAAACAAAATGTATATTTTGAAGATTTAAAAAAGTTAAAAGAGAATAAAAAAATTTTCTTAATATTTCTGATATATTTAGGAAAAATTCGAATCATTAAAAAAAATAATTAAAAGTTTTCAAAAAATTTAATTAAAATTGCAAATTTGGAAATATAAAAAAACTCAAAACAAAACGTGACTTTCTGAAGATTTCGAAATAAAATTAGGATATTTTTTTAAATTTTGATAGGTTTCAAGATTGAAAAATTAATTTTAAGAGCATATTTAAAAATATTTTAAAACATTATATAAGATTTTCGAAATTGTCAAAAAGGAATCTCGAAGATTTTCAGACAATTTTAGGGATAATTCGAGACAGTTTGTAAGACAATTTGGAATTTTTGAAGTTTTTAATATATTAAAAATATTTTTAAACTGAGAGATTTCCGAAAATTTATAAAATATTTTTATATTTTTTTCAAACGTAAGAAGTCCTAGGTATCTTTTAAACTGACTCAAATTTTTCCTAAAGTTATGTAAACTAAATTTTTATTTCGCATTACAAATTATTTTTCCCTTCGAATTATAATTTGTCTAAAGATTTTTTTTTCTTGACTGAAAAATCTTTGTTGTTTGAAAATACAACAATGATGATGAAAATTAATCTTTTTGGTTTATTATAAAGATTCATTTCTTTTGGTAGAAATTTAATCTTTTTTAAAAATAAAAATTGCAACTGTTTGGTTCAAAATTAAAATGGTCCTTTCGTTGAGGATTCAACTTTTTTGTTGAAAATTCGTCATTTTTATGAATTCACCCCTTTCTGATTTAAAATTGACATATTTTTTTATTTTAATATCAACTATGATATTTTTTATTGAGAATTTGTCATTTTTATTCAAAATTCAACTTCTAGATTAAAAGTTAAACTACTTTGTTAAAAATGCACTTGTTTCGTTGAAACTTCATCTCTTTGGTCATCTTTTTAGCAGAAAATTAATCTTCTTGGTTCAAAAATCATCTTTTTGAATTAATTAAACGGCTTTTGATTTAAAATTGAAATCTTTTTGTATGGAAATATCAACTATTACATTTTTCGTTGAGAATCCATCCTAGGAAAATTATATTTATATAACCTTAAAAACAAATAAACATAGAAAATAAATAGTTATAGTGATTTTAAAATTGAAATCTTGGATGTTTATAAGCTGCAAGTTTTCCAAATGTAAGCTTTTACAATAATTCCACTTTTATCCTAATTTAATTTAATTTAAATATCTTTTTTCAGTGCGTTCCAATACTAGGTAGGCATTTTGAAACCGGAGGTTACAAGTGCGAATGCAAACAAGGATTCGAGTATCCTTTTGAAGACCTAATAACTTATTTCGATGGACAATTAGTCGAATCCGAATTCACGAACCTAGTTCAGAATAAGGAAACAAGGTAAATTATTTATTTCTGCAATTATTATTAATTAATCATTTAATTTTTAAATTTTCCCCCTGAGCAAAGATAGTTTACGAGTACTAAAAAATATTTTCCAGATATGACATGTTCAAATGTCGCGTAGCTGGAGCACGATGAATTTAAACTACCTACCAGAGGACGGATAATTTAAATTTAAAAAATATTTTTTCAGGTATGATATGTTCAAATGCCGAGTAGCCGGTGCATCATCGATACAGGCCAGCTGGATTTTATTAATATTAGTTCTAGCAGCTCTCTATCCCTTCCAACGCAGATAAAAAAAATGTTTAAGATCCCAATACAGGGATAATTAAATGCCGTCCAAATACTTTTAAAAACGTTCAAATGCCGTCCAAGCCAATTTTAGAGATTGTAAATATTCTATAAGCCTTTTATATAACTGAAACTATGTACAACCTCGATTGATTAGTCTTCGTTAAAGTATTCAAGACTTTGACACTGTCCTGTAAATATGAATACTCACCGAAGATTCATAAAACAAAGAAAATATTAATACAGTTTCAGTTCCGAACCCGGAAAGGATTTTCAATAATTAAAGTTGTATCAATCACAAAACAATTTCCCAAGTGAAATCATTAAACGAAAAAGATATTTCTATTCGAATTGCAACTGTATTACATTTTCATGTAAAAAGTACTAACGACTGCAAGACAATTTTATGTTAAACGTAACCGAATCTCGATATTTTTTCCAAATGTGGAAATCTTCGGGACGACTGGAAAATCCCGAAATTCCTGAAATTACATAATATTGTCGACAATTTCAAATTCCGAATTAGACAATTCCCAACCGTTCAGGAAATTACCTAACTTGAAAGTTCGTCATAATAGAAATATACTGAAATAAAATTTCCGACCAAAGTAAATTCCCGGATTATAAAATGGCCAAATCTAAATAATCAAGAAATGGTTAAATAATAACATAATGAATAAAGTACTATTATTTGATGAACATTGTGGGTCGAAAAAGCAAAATTATGGAAAGCAAAATTAGAACTATATGGAAAAGTATTGTACTAGGATCCTGAGAAAGTATAATTAATTTGGTGCTGATTGATGAAAGCCTTTAACTCAAGCGTTAGAAATATGTGGTTTAAAAAATTATATATCCTACATTTAATGGAATCACGAAAGAATTTTTTAAGGTTGAGGCTTTTTTACTGGTAAAAATGCACTGAAAAATATTGTATAGCTCTGGAAAATTTAATTCTAAAAAACACAAAAATAAAATTTTACCAAATTTACTGTGCTTATATATTTATAATTTTCCAGACTTATCAGTTTCTTTTTCAATATATTTTCAGCAGTAGAAAAAGCCTCCCCAAAAAAATGCTTTCATCATTCCTGTAGAATTTAACAGATTTTTTGAAAACAGAGGTCCATTAAACATAAATTAACGACTAAAAAACCTCAATCAAAAAGCTGAAAAAAATTGGAGAGACGTTTAAGACCTACAAAAACATTTAAAAAATTGACATACATGAAAATAAGAATTTTTTAAAGCACATGTTGCTAACGCTCGAAATTAAATATATCTTTTTCGAATCCTGATACATCAATTTTCTATAGGGTGCTAATTTTTATTTCCATAATTTTGTTTATTTTCGACCCGTCTAAATAAAGACTTTCTTTTATTTATCATTTTATTACTTACTTATTAAAAAAATGTTGTCACGCTTATTGTTGTATCTTCCTAAATCAAAAATATGCTTACAGGGGGGGGGGGGTTATGATTGCGTAATAGTTAAACGGCCAATAATCGGGATTTTTATAATTCGGAAATTTCCCAGTGTCGGCAATAATTTGGCATGATTGAAAAATTTCGAAAATAAAATTCCCGACACTGTAAAATTTTCGAAATAGAAAATTCCCGAAATTATAAAAATGCCGAAATATATAATTTCCGAATTCGAAAATTCCCGAATTCAAACAATTAAAGAAATTGTTTTTTAATCAATATTATTTATTAATTAAAAACATATTATATCTTATATTAAATAAATACATGAATATTAATTATATATGTTTCTTTGATCAAAATATTTCATTATTGTTTTGTAATAAATAATATTTATTACAAAACAATGCTTTCAAATGCTTAAATTCGGTAATTTTCTGTCGGAAATTTGGTTATTCGGGAATTTTCATATTCGATAATATTGTAATCGGTCGGAAATGTTCAAATTCAATAATATTATCAACTGTATAGGAATTTTCCAATTCGGGAAATTTTCGGAAAAGATCTACTTTTACGTGAATTGTTAAATTCGGTAATATTATAAACTGTCCGGAATTTTATTGGGACGATTAAAAAATACCAAAAAATAAAATTCCCGACATTCGAAATTGAAAATGTCCGAAATTATAAAATTTCCGTAATATAAAAATACCGAATAGAAAATTCCCGAACAGTTTATAATATTATCGAATTTGAAAATTATCGAATAACAAAATTCCCGACCGAATTTGAAAATTCCCGAATAACATTCGCAACAGAAAATTGCCGAATTATAAAATATCCGACACTTTCAAATTTCCAACACATGACAATTCCCGAACTTAAACAAAAATTCAAAAATTGTTTTTTAATCAATATTATATATTTATTAAAAATGCAATAATGAAATATTTTGATAAAATAAAACTTTTTATTTAATTTATTGTTTAAAAATATTCTTTAAACTTAAAATAACAATATTTGAAAAAAATTCTCAATTCAAGTTTTTTTAAATGTGCATATTAGTTTGTTTGAAACAATAATTAAAAAAAAAACATTGAACATCCAAAAGAAAAGGTTGATCAAAATATTTCATTATTCGATTTTTAATGAATAAATATAATTTATTAAGAAAATTTTAATTTTTTAAATTCGATCATTTTCTAGTATGGGGAATTTCGCAGTAATTCGGCAATTTTCTGTCGGAAATTCTATTGTTAGGAAATTTTCAAATTCGGTAATAATATACATTGTTCGGGAATTTTATTATTCGAGAGTTTTCCAAGTCGGGATTTTTATATTTCAGGAATTTTACAGTGTCCAAACAATAAAATTCCTGACAGAAAATTGCATATTTATCAAATATCCGACACTAGAAAATTCCCGAATTTAATCAATTAAAGAAATTGTTTTTAATAAATATTTTTCATTTTTTTTAAATTAAGAACGAAAAGAAATCTATTTTATCATGAATAATTTTATGCAAAAGGAGCATGAAAAAGAT
>JAABKJ010002602.1:16955-27733 GCA_011634705.1 Andricus grossulariae | reverse complement strand
GATCTTTTTGGTTGAAAATTCAACTATTTCAGTTGAAGATTGATCATTTTAGTTTAAAATTCACCTATTTCTTCGAAAATTCATTTACTTGGTTGAAAATCGCCTTTTTTAGACTTTTTTATTTTTTTATTTTGAAAAATTAACTACTCCAGTTAAAGGTTTATTATTCTAGTTGAAAATTAATCTTTTTTGTTTAAAATTCAACTATTCCAGTTGAAGATTCATCATTTCAGTTGAAAATTCATCATTTTAGTGGAAAATTAATTTTTTCAACTGAAAATTTAACTATTCCATTTTTGGTTTGAAAATTGATCTTTTTGACTTTAAAATTCAACTATTTGGTTGAAAATTTGTCTTTTTTAGTTGAAAATTTAACTGTTTTGTTGAAAATTCTTTTATTTTGTTGAAAATCACCTTTTATGGTAGAAAATTAATATTTGTTGTTGAAAATTCATTTATCCAGTTGAAAAATGCCTTTTTGTTTGTTAGAAAATTGATCTTTTTGGTTGAAAATTCAACTATTTCAGTTGAAGATTGATCATTTTAGTTAAAAATTCACCTATTTCTTCGAAAATTCATTTACTTGGTTGCAAATCGCCTTTTTTAGACATTTTTATTTTTTTATTTTGAAAAATTAACTACTCCAGTTAAAGGTTTATTATTCTAGTTGAAAATTAATCTCTTTTTTGTTTAAAATTCAACTATCCAGTTGAAGATTCATCATTTCAGTTGAAAATTCTTCAGTTTAGTAGAAAATTGATTTTTCAACTGAAAATTTAACTATTTCGTTGAAAATTCTTTTATTTTGTTAAAAATCGTCTTTTATGGTAGAAAATTAATATTTGTTGTTGAAAATTCATTTATCCAGTTGAAGATATTTTAGTTCAAAATTCATCTTTTTTTATAATTCCACTATTTCATTGAAAATTCATTTATTTAGTTAAAAATCGTCTTTTATAGTAGAAAATTAATTTTTGTTGGTGAAAATTCATTTATCCAGTTAAAGATTCATCATTTTAGTTCGAAATTCATATTTTTCTTTTCATTCCATTATTCCAGTTGAAGATTCATCATTTTAGTTGAAAATGTATCTTGTTTACTTGACAATTCAACTATTTCGTTGAAAATTAATTAATTTAGTTGAAAAATGCCTTTTTTAGTTAGTAAATTAATCCTTTTGGTTAAAAATTCAACTATTCCAGTTAAAGATTTTTCATTTTAGTTGAAGATTTATCTTGTTTAGCTGAAAATTCAACTATTTCGTTGAAAATTAATTTATTTCGTTGGAAATTAATTTATTATGTTGAAAAATGCCTTTTTTGTTAGAAAATTGATCTTTTTGGTTGAAAATTCAACTATTCCAGTTAAAGATTTATCATTTTAGTTAGAAATTCTTCTTCTTTGTTTAAAATTTAATTATTTAAGTTGGAAATTCGTCAGTTTCGTGGAAAATTAATTTTTTCCACTGAAAAGTTAACCATTCCATTTTTGGTTCAAAATTATGTTCTTAAGTTTAAAGTTCAGCTATTAGGTTGAAAATTTGTCTTTTTTAGTGGAAAATTTAACTATTTCCTTGAAAATTCATTTATTTTATTGAAGATTGTCCTTTATGGTAGAAGATTAATTTTTGTTGTTAAAAAATTATTTATCCAGTTGAAGATTCATCATTTAAGTTGAAAATTCATCAGTTTAGTGGAAAATGAATTTTTTCAACTGAAAGCTTAACTATTCTATTTTTGGTTGAAAATTGAATTTTTTTCAAGTTCAAAATTCAATTATTTGATTGAAAAACTGTCTTTTTTAGTTAAAAATTCAACTATTTCGTTGAAAATTTATTTATTTGGTTGCACGTCGCCTTTTTTAGTTATTTTTATTTTGAAAAAATAACTACTCCAGTTAAAGGTTAATTATTCTAGTTGAAAATTCATATTTTTTGTTAAAAATTCAACTATTCCAGTTGAAGATTCATCATTTCAGTTGAAAATTCATTTTTTTGTTGGTTTAAAATTGAACTATTCAAGTTAAAAATTCATCAGTTTGGTGGAAAATTGATTTTTTCCACTGAAAATTGAACTATTTTCGAGCTCTTTAGAAATTGGCATCATTAAAAATTAAAAAAGAATCTCTTTAAAAGCATTTTTTTCTGAGTTCTTCAATTTCCGTTTATGATTCTTATAAAATGAATCGAAACCTTGTCAAAAAAAGGGGGAATTTTTCAAATTTAAGGGCAAAAAAAGGTGACCAGGTAAAAAATGGGACTAACTGTGATCCCTGTTCTCATTTCAGATTTGAGAGAAAATTGTAGAATAATAAATTCTTAGCTTTGTGAAATTTATAATCTGTAAAAATCTTTTCGCCTTGGATGTTCGATATTCCATCTATTTGAATTTCTGTCTTTGACTCACCATTGACTTTCGAGAACAAGGCCATCTTTGCTGATGATTTTTAATGACTGAATTAAGTTAAGTTGAGGTCAATCGAGGTCGAATCTCTCGATAATCAGACAAACTCCTGATATCAAATTTAGTGCTTGTCTTTGCTACAATTTAGCCGGATTAATTTGCGGTGCATCGATAACGCTGAATCTCAAGCCATGTTGTAAACTCAATGGTCATGGCTTCATGTGACCTCCAACACTATCTGAAAAAAATAAAACAATTTCATATAAAAATTATATACAGGATGTCTATTAAATTTTGCCCACGAAATTCCCGGACAATGCAAAAAAAATGAATTTTTAACTCAAATGATCAATCTTTAACTGGAATTGTTGAATTTTCAAACAAAAAAATGATATTGGATGAATGTAACTGTTTTTTATTTAAAATTAAAATTATTTTCGGTTGGAATATCATCTGTTTGCAAATGTAACTATTTTGTTGAAAATTCGTTTTTTTTTTGTTGAAAATTAATTCTTTGGTCGGAAATTCCTTTTTTTTTTGTAGTTGAAAAGGAACTATTTGGTTGAAAATAAACTTTTTTGTTGAAAATTCATATTTTGGGGTTAACAATTCAACACTTTGGTTGATATTTTTTTCCTTGTCTGGAAAGCTTTTATTTGTTGAAGATTTTGGTTGAAAAGTTAGCGATTTTGTTGCAAATTCCGTTTTTTTTTTTTGTTGAAAATTAATTCCTTGGCTGAAAATTCGTTTTTCAATCAAATAGTTGAATTTTGAACTTAAAAAGTTGAATTTTCAACCAAAAATGAAATAATTAACGTTTCAGTGGAAAAAATTAATTTTCCACCAAACTGATGAATTTTCAACTTGAATAGTTAAATTTTAAACAAAAAAGAAGAATTTTTAACTAAAATGATCAATCTTTAACTGGAATTGTTGAATTTTCAACCAAAAAGGTTAATTTTCTAACAAAAAAAGGCATTTTTCAACAATTAAAATTAATTTTCAACGAAATAGTGGAATTTTCAACTAAAAATTGTCTTTTTAGTTGTAAATTCAACTATTTCGTTGAAAATTAATGTATTTTGTTGAAAAATAACTAAAAGATCAATTTCTAACCAATAATTGAATGGTTAAATTTTCAGTTGAAAAAATTAATTTTCCAATAAACTGATGAATTTTCAACCGGAATAGTTGAATTTTAAACAAAAAAGATAAATTTTCAACTAGAATAATAAACGTTTAACTGGAGTAGTTAATTTTTCAAAATAAAAAATAAAAATGACCAAAACAGGCGATGTACACCCAAATAAATGGATTTTCAACGAAATAATTGAATTTTCAACTAAAAAAGACAAATTTTCAACCAAATAGTTAAATTTTTAACTTAAAAAGAACAATTTTCAACCAGAATTGAATAGTTAACTTTTCAGTAAGAAAAAAAAATTTCCACCAAACTAATGAATTTTTAACTAAACGGATCAATCTTTAACTGAAATAGTTGAATTTTCAATTTAAAAAAAGATACAGTTTTAACCAAATACTTGAATTTTTGACTAAAAAAGATAAATTTTCGACCAAAAATGGAATAGTTAAATTTTCAGTTTAAAAAATTATTTTCCTCTGAACTGATGAATTTTCAACTAAAATGATGAATCTTCAACTCGATAAATGAATTTTCAAAAACAAAAATTATTTTTCTACCACAAAAGACGATTCTCAAGAAAATAAATGAATTTTCAACGAAATAGTTAAATTTTCAACTTAAACAGATCAATTTTCAACCAAAAATGGAACAATTAACGTTTTAGTGGAAAAAATTGATTTTCCACCAAACTGATGAATCTTCAACTTAAATAGTTAAATTTTAAACAAAAAAGATTAATTTTTAACTAAAAATGATCGACCTCTAATTAGAAAAGTTGAATTTTTAACCAAACAGATTCATTTTCTAACAAAAAAAGGCATTTTTCAACCAAATAAATAAATTTTCAACTAAATAGTTGAATTTTTAACTAAAAAAGACAAATTTTCAAATAAATAGTTGAATTCAAACTTTAAGAGATCAATTTTTAAACCAAAAATGGAATAGTTGAATTTTCAGCTGAAAAAATTAATTTTCTACCAAACTGATGAATCTTCAACTTGAATAGTTAAATTTTGTACAATAAAGATTAATTTTTAACTAAAATGATCAATCTCTAACTAGAATAGTTGAATTTTCAGACAAAAAGATTTATTTTCTAACAAAAAAAGGCATTTTTCAAAATAAATTAATTTTCAACTAAATAGTTGAATTTTTAACTAAAAAAGACAAATTTTCAAACAAATAGTTGAATTTAAACTTTAAGAGATCAATTTTTAAACCAAAAATGGAATAGTTGAATTTTCAGCTGAAAAAATTAATTTTCCACCAAACTGATGAATCTTCAACTTGAATAGTTAAATTTTGTACAAAAAAGATTAATTTTTAACTAAACTGATCAACCTCTAACTAGTAAAGTTGCATTTTCAACCAAAAAAATTAATTTTCAATGAAATAGTTGAATTTTCAAATAAAAAAGATAAATTTTCAACCAAATAGTTGAATTTTGGACTCGAAAAGATCAATTTTCGATCAAAAATGGAATAGTTTAATTTTAAACAAAAAATAGGCATTTTTAACTAAAATGATCAATCTTTAACTGGAATAGTTGAATTTTTTAACCAAAAAGATTAATTTTTTAACAAAAAAAGGCATTTTCAACAAAATAAATGAATTTTCAACTAAAAAAGATAAATTTTCAACCAAATAGTTGAATTTAAACTTAAAAAGATCAATTTTTAAACCAAACATGGAATAGCTAAATTTTCAGTTGAAGGAATTCATTTTCCACCCAACTGATGAATTTTCAACTAAAATGATGAATCTTCAACTGGATAAGTGAATTTTCAACCAAAAAGATAAATTTTCTAACAAAACAAAGACTTTTGTCAACAAAACAAACGAATTTTCAACGAAATAGTTGCATTTTGAACTTAAAAAGATCAATTTTCAACCAAAAATAGAATAGTTAAATTTTTAGTGGAAAAAAATTAATTTTCCACCAAACTGATGAATTTTCAACTTGAATAGTTAAATTTAAAAAAAAAAAATGAATTTTTAACTAAAATGATCAATCTTTAACTGGAATAGTTGAATTTTCAACCAAAAAGATTATATGGGATGAATTTAACTGTTTTTGATTTTCAATTTAAATTATTTCCGGTTGGAATATCATCTGTTTATAAATGTAACTATTTTGTTGAAAATACGTTTTTTTTTCTTTTTTTTTTTGAAAATTAATTTCTTTGCCGGAAATTCGTTTTTTGTTGTTAAAAATGAATTTTTTTGTTGAAAATTCATATTTTGGGGTTGACAATTCAACACCTTGGTTGATATTTTTTCCCCTGGCTGAAAACCCTTTAATTGTTGAAAATTAATTTCTTGATTGAAAATTCGTTTTTAAATCAAATAGTTGAATTTTAAACTTCCAAAGATCAATTTTCAACCAACAAGTTGAATTTTGGACTTAAAAACATAACTTCTCAAACAAAAATGGAATAGTTAAATTTTCGGTTAAAAAAAAAAAGAATTTTTCACTAAACTGATGAATTTTCAACTAGAATAATAAACCTTTAACTGCAGTAGTTAATTAAAAAAAATGGCTAAAAAAGGCGATTTGCAACAAAATTAATGAATTTTCAACGTAATAGTTGAATTTTAAACAAAAAAGATGAAATTTCAAATAAAATGATGAATCCTCAACTGGATAAATGAATTTTCAAGAACAAAAATTAATTTTCTACCATAAGAGACGATTTTCAACACAATAAATAAATGTTCAATGAAATAGTTGAATTTTGAACTTAAAAGATCAATTTTCAACCAAAAATAGAATAGGTAAATTTTCAGTGGAAAAAAATTAATTTTCCACCTAAATTATGAATCTTCAACTTGCATAGTTAAATTTTAAACAAAAAAGATTAATTTTTAACTGAAATGATCCATGTCTAAATGGAATAGTTGAATATTTAACCAAAAGAATTAATCTTCTAACAAAAAAAGGCATTTTGAACAAAATCAATAAATTTTCAACGAAATAGTTGAATTTTCAACTAAAAAAGACAAATTTTCAATTAAATAGTTGAATTTTTAACTTAAAAATATCAATTTTCAACAAAAAATGGAATAGTTAACTTTTCAGTGGAAAAAATTACATTTCCACCAAACTGATGAATTTTCAAATTGAATAGTTAAATTTTAAACAAACAAGATGAATTTTTAACTAAAACGACCAATCTTTGACTAGAATGGTTGAACTGTCAAACAAAAAGATTAATTTTCTATCAAAAAAAGGCATTTTTGAACAAAATAAATGAATTTTCAACTAAAAAATATAAATTTTCAATCAAATAGTTGAATTTTGGACTCAAAAAGATCAGTTTTCAACCAAAAATGGAATAGTTAAATTTTCAGTTGAAAAAGTTAATTTTCCACTAAACTGAAGAATTTTCAACCAGAATAATAAACCTTTAACTGGAGTAGTTAATTTTTCAAAATAAAAAAATAAAAATGACAAAAAAGGCGATTTGCAACCAAATAAATTAATTTTCAACGAAATAGTTAAATTTTTAACCTAAAAAGACAAATTTTCAAACAAATAGTTGAATTTTAAACTTAAAAAGATCAATTTTACGAAAAATGGAATAGTTGAATTTTCAGTGGAAAAAATTAATTTCTAATTAAAATGAAGAATCTTTAACTGGAAGAGTTGAATTTTAAACAAAAAAGCTGAATTTTTAACTAAAATTATCAATCTCTAACTAAAATAGTTGAATTTTCAACCAAAAAGATTAATTTTCGAACAAAAAAAGGCATTTTTCAACAAAATAAATTAATTTTCAGCGAAGTAGTTGAATTTTCATGTAAAAAAAGATAACTTTTCAACCAAATAGTTAAATTTTGAACTAAAAAAGATAAATTTTCAACAAAAAATAGAATAGTTAAATTTCCGGTTGAAAATATTAATTTTCCACTAAACTGATGAATTTTCCACTAAAATGATGAATCTTCAACTGGATAAATAAACTTTCAACCAAAAAGACCAAAAAAGGCGATTTGCAACCAAATAAATGAATTTCTAACGAAATATTTGAATTTTAAAATAAAAAAGATAAATTTGCAATTAAATAATTGAACTTTGAACTCAAAAAGATCATTTTTTGACCAAAAATGGAATAGTTCACTTTTCAGTTGAAAAAATTAATTTTCCACCAAACTGTTGAATCTTCAACTTGAATAATTAAATTTTATAAAAAAAAGATGCATTTCTAACTAAAATGATCAATCTTCGAATGGAATATTTGAATTTTTAACAAACAAGATTAATTTTTAACTAGAATAATAAACCTTTAGCTAGAGTAGTTAATTTTTCAAAATAAAAAAATAAAAATGACTAAAAAAGGCGATGTGCAACCAAATAAATGGATTTTCATCGAAATATTTGAATTTTCAACTAAAAAGACAAATTTCCAATCAAATAGTTGAATTTTTAACTAGAAAAAGATAAATTTTTAACCAAATAGTTGAATTTTTGACTCAAAAAGATCAATTTTCAACCAAAAAAAAAGAATAGTTAAATTTTCAGTTGAAAAAACTAATTTTCCACTGAACTGATGAATTTTCAACTAAAATGATGAATCTTTAACTGGATAAATAAATTTTTAACAACAAAAATTAATCTTCTACCATAAAGGACGATTTTTAACAAAATAAATGAATTTTCAACGAAATAGTTAAATATTCAAGAGAAAAAAAAACTTTCAATCAAATAGTTGAATTTTGAACTTGAAAAGTTGAATTTTCAACCAAAAATGGAATGGTTATCTTTTCAGTGGAAAAAATTAATTTTCCGCCAACTGTTGAATTTTCAACCAAAAAGATTAATTTTCTAACAAAAAAAAAGGCATTTTTCAACAAAATAAATGAATTTTCGACTAGAAAATAAACCTTTAAATGTAGTAGTTAATTTTTCAATATAAAAAAATTAAAATAACCAAAAAAGGTCATTTGCAACCAAATAAATTAATTTTCAATCAAATAGTTTTAATTTTGAACTTGAAAAGATAAATTTTCAACCAGATAGAATAGTTCAATTTTCAGTGAAAAAAAATTAATTTTCCACCAAACTGATGAATTTACAACTTGAATAGTTAAGCTTTAAACAAAAAAGATGAATTTTTAACTAAAATAATCAATCTTTATCTAGAAAAGTTGAATTTGCAACCAAAAAGAGTAATTTTCTAACAAAAAAAAAAGCATTTTTCAAACAAAATAAATGAATTTTCAACGAAATAGTTGAATTTTCAACTAAAAAAAGATCAATTTTCAACCAAATAGTTAAATTTTGGACTCAAAAAGATCAATTTTCAAGCAAAAATGGAATAGTTAAACTTTCAATTGAAAAAACTAATTTTCCACTGAACTGAAGAATTTTCAACAACAAAAATTAATTGTCTACCATAAAAGACGATTTTCAACGAAATAGTTGATTTTTCAACTAAAAAAGACCATTTTTCAACCAAGTACTTGAATTTAGAACTTAAAAATATAATTTTCAACAAAAAATGGAATATTTAAATTTTCAGTAAAAAAAAATTAATTTTTTCATCAAACTGATAAATTTTCAACTTGAATAGTTGAATTTTAAAGAAAAAAGAGGAATTTTTCACTAAAATGATCAATATTTAACTAGAATAGCTATATTTTCAAAGAAAAAGATTAATTTTTCTATCAAAAAGACGCACTTTTCAACCAAATAAAAAATTAATTCTAATTAATTAATTTTTTCATCAAAATGATAAATTTTCAACTTGAACAGTTGAATTTTAAACAGAAAAAAATGAATTTTTAACTAAAATAATCAATCTTTAACTGGAATAGTTGAATTTTCAACAAAAAAGATCAATTTTCTAACAAAAAAAGGCATTTTTCAAACAAACTATCTGAATTTTCAACGAAATAGTTGAATTTTCAACTAAAAAAAGATAAATTTTTAACCAATAATGGAATAGTTAAATTTTCAGTTTAAAACATTAATTTTCTACTAAACTGATGAATCTTCAACTGGATAGTTGAATTTTGAACAAAAAAGATGAATTTTCAACTAGAATAAGAAACCTTTAACTGGAGTAGTTAATTTTTCAAAATAAAAAAAAAAATTACCAAAAAAGGCGATTTGCAACCAAATAAATGAATTTTCAATCAAATAGTTGAATTTTTAACTTGAAAAGATCAATTTTCAACCATAGATAGAATAGTTCAATTTTCAGTGGAAAAAATTAATTTTCCACTAAACAGATGAATTTTCAACTAAAATAATGAATCTTCAACTGGAATAGCTGAATCCTAAAAGAAAATGAATTTTCATTTAAAATGATGAATCTTCAACACCTGGATAGTTGGATTTTAAACAAAAAAGATGAATTTTCAACTAGAATAAGAAACCTTTAACTGGAGTAGTTAATTTTTCAAAATAAAATAATAAAAATGACAAAAAAAGGCGATTTGCAACCAAATAGATTAATTTTTAACTAAAAAAGACAAATTTTCAATCAAGTAATGGAATTTTGAACTTAAAAAGATCATTTTCAACCAAAAATGGAATAGTTAATTTTTCAGTGGAAAAAAATAATTTTCCACCAAACTGATGAATTTTCAACATGAATAGTTGAATTTTAAACAAAAAAGATAAATTTCTAACTAAAATGATCAATATTCAATTGGAATAGTTGAATTGTCAATCAAAAAGATTAATTTTTTAACAAAATAAGGCATTTAAAAAAAAATAAATTTTCAACGAACTAGTTGAATTTTCAACTGAAAAAGATGAATTTTCATCCAAATAGTTCAATTTTGGACTCAAAAAGATCAATTTTCAACCAAAAATGGAATAATTAAATTTACAGTTGAAAAAATTAATTTTCCACTAAATTGATGATTTTTCAACCAAAATGATGAATCTTCAACTGGATAAATGAATTTTTGGACAACAAAAATTAATTTTCTACCATAAAAGACGATTTTCAACAAAATAATTGAATTTTCAGCGAAATAATTAAATTTTCAACAACAAAAAGAGACAAATTTTCAATCAAATAGTTGAATTTGGAACGTGAAAAGATAATTTTCAACCAGAAATGGAACAGTTAAATTTTCAGCAGGAAAGAATTCATTTTTTTATCAAACTGATAAATTTTCAACTTGAATAGTTGAATTTGAAAAAAAAATGAATCTTTAACTAAAATGATCAATATTCAACTGGAACAGTTGCTTCAAAATCTTGAAAAAGCTACATG
>JAABKJ010002602.1:0-16945 GCA_011634705.1 Andricus grossulariae | reverse complement strand
TTTCAGAACTTCTAAAAATCTTTTTAAATGATTCGAGTTTTTCCTAATTTTTTTTTAAATCCTGCCAAATTGCAAAAATTTCCTTAAAATCTTCCACATTCATTTTTTAAAATATTGCAAATCTTTCTAAATCTTTTGAAATATTCTCTTGAAATTAATTTTTCAAAATAAAAAATCATTTTCAATTTTCCTCAAAATCTTAAGGAAATGTTTCTTATTCCTTTGAAGCCTTTCACGATTCTTAAAAAGCTTCAAACTTTTTGACATTTTCAAATTTGAAATCAATAAAAATTTTGAATATTTCAAAAATTCTAAAAATCTCTTCAACTTATTCGAAGTTTTTCTAAGAATGTAAAACCATTAATTAATTTATATTCATAGTTAATCAACTAAATTGATCAAAAATCTTCTTTTTCAAAAGCTTCTAATTTTTAATTGTTTGTAAGCTAAAAAATTAAAATATAAAATGAAACATTTTTAAAGTGAAAGATTCTCGAGTTTCGCATTATAAACCGAACGATATTATAATTGGAAAATATAACAATTTCACTGATTATTTCAAAATGAAAATAAAATTTTTCTTTGAAAATTCCTTCTTCCGAATCTGATTAATAAATTATTAATGAAAATTCTCTGATCCAATTCAGAATTAGAATTTATTTTTTACTTTAATTTTAAATCGTATTTCTCTCTGATTAAAAAAATATATATTTACAATTTCAAATAAATACTAATTTACAAATCTGAGTATAACAACGGATTTCAAAATTTCAAAGACTTTAACACTTTAAAATATACCCAAAAAAAATTTTAACTTATTTTATCGTCAATATTGAAAATGTATAAAAAATAGATCTCAATTTTTTACATGATTTGGAAATGGAAATTTTTATCAGAAACGTTTCAAATTTCAATTTCAGTAAAAGATTTTTTTTTTTAATTTTTGTGGCTGAATGAAGATAATCTTGAAGCAAAAAAATTCCCAGACGCTACACACTCCCTCACATATTTCAAAAAATAGTTCAAGCTATATTTATAATCTATCTATATTCCCACGAATGCAATGTCACAGCCCACTGGTGATTATACAATGAGTCAATTTTCGTAGTTCTACAGAAAATATAACACGTTTAAAAAAAATTAATATAAGATATTTCCAATTTTAATTTTTAAAACTGAAAAATCCTGAAAAATAAAATTTCCGAAAAAGAAAATTCCCAAAATATCCAAAATCCCGATTTGAAAAATTCCTGACACTACGAAATTCCCGAATTTAGATAATTAAAACAATAGTTTTTTTAATCAAGATTATTTATTTATAAAAAATACAATAATGAAATATTGTGATCAAAGAAATTTTTAAAATGTTTAAAAAATTATTGTTTGAATTTTAAATATTTAATTATTATATTTTTAATGAATAAATGAGGGCCCGAATGCAATAAGGGGACGAGCGCTCGAAAACGCGAAAAATGGTTGTCCAAGCGTCTCGTGATATCCAAATTTTAAAGTTAAAAAATTTAATTGTTAAAAATATGGGCTTATGAAGAGTGGCAAAACGGAACTTTTTTCTATTTGAAGTTTTTTTTCCGATGAATATTTTTGATAGTAAAATTGAAAAAGTGAAAAATTTTTTCCAAATTTAATTATTTTTTAAAGCATAAGTCATGATAAATCAGCCAAATATTGTTGAAACCATTTGAAATTTGGTAAACACGCGCAGTATACTCTATAGATTTCTACAAAATAAGGAAAAAAAAATTTTAACTGGCTATTGTTTAATAATAATCAATTGCAAATTGAGACCGGTCGATAATCATATTTTTCTAGTTTCGCCGAAAAAAGTATTGAGAGAAGTTCAAAATTGAAAAAACTTTAGTGTGACATTTGTTCCTCACTATTCAAGGAAGATATTTGGAAATTTTGTGATCGACTCATTGAAAACTGAAGAAATGAGGTATTTTATAAGAAAGCATTCTATGCCGCGAACTATCGATTGCATGGAATGGGTACTTATAAAATACCCAATTCAGTCAATTTTCAATAAATCGATCTGAAATTTTCACAAACCTTACCTGAATAGTGAGGAACAAATGCCTCACTGGAAGTTTTTTCAACTTAGAACTTCCCTCGATACTTTTTGCCGGTGAAACTAAGAAAATGTGTTTTCCAGCCGGCCTAAATTTGCAAGTAATTATTATTAAACAAGAGGCAGCTTTAATTTTTTTTTCTTCATATTATGAGCATCGCTAGAGTATACTGCGAGTGTATGCCAAATTCCAAAAAGTTTTAATAATATTTGGCTGAGTTATGACGATTTGTCACAAGACGCTTGGACAGTAATTTCACTGATGAACAAAAATGACCTATGTCCTCGGTGAATGCGACTTATCATTTCCGAAGTACTTTTAAATGCTGAACACGAATCTAACTTCAGTTTGTTGATATCAGATTTAGTTTAATAGATAAATACAATTAAAATTTCCAATTGAAACTAAAAAAAGTGCGAAGACAAGTAACAATATGGATGGATCGTATGTTTCACAACTGTATGAAATTCAGAAACCTTATCTTTTAGAACTGCATGAAATTGAGAACAAAATGATAATGTGATTGATCGTCTTATGCTTTAGAACTGTATGAAATTCATAAACAAGTAACAATGTGATTGATCATCTTGTGTTTTAAAACTGTATGAAATTCATAAACAAGTAACAATGTGATTGATCATCTTGTATTTTAAAACTGTATGAAATTCATAAACAAGTAACAATGTGATTGATCCTTTTATATTTTAAACCTTCATGAAATTCAGAAGGAAATGGCAATGTGATTGATCGTCTTATGTTTTAGAACTGTATGAAATTCACAAACAAGTAACAATGTGATTGATCATCTTATGTTTTAGAACTGTATAAAATTCATAAACAAGTAACAATGTGATTGATCGTCTTATGTTTTAGAACTATGAAATTCATAAACAAGTAACAATGTGATTGATCATCTTGTGTTTTAAAACTATATGAAATTCATAAACAAGTAACAATGTGATTGATCGTTTTATATTTTAAACCTTCATGAAATTCAGAAAGAAATGGCAATGTGATTGATCGCCTTATGTTTTGGAACTGTATAGAATTCATGAACAAGTAACAATGTGATTGATCGTCTTATGTTTTAGAACTATATGAAATTCATAAACAAGTAACAATGTGATTGATCGGCTTATGTTTTAGAACTGTATGAAATTCATAAACAAGTAACAATGTGGTTGATAGTCTTATGTTTTTCGACTGTATGAAATTCAGAAACGAATTAAACGTTGGTGATCTTCTTATGTTCTAGAACTATTTGAAATTCATAAAGATATAACAATGTGATTGATCATCTTATGTTTCACAAGTGTATGAAATTCATAAACAAGTAACAATGTGATTGATCGTCTTATGCTTTTCAACTGTATGAAATTCAAAAAAGAATGAAATGTTAGTGAACTTCTCATATTCTAGAACTGTATGAAATTCATAAACAAGTAACAATGTGATTGATCGTCTAATGTTTCTCAACTGTATGAAATACAGAAACGAATGGAATGTTAGTCATCTTCTTACGTTCTATAACTGTATGAAATTCATAAAGATATAACAATGTGATTGATCGTCTTATGTTTTAGAACTGCATGAAATTCAGAAACAAATGACTATACTTTATGTCAAAAAAGTAAATATATCCTGAATTACCGTGGATTGAAATTTGAGTCAATTTTTCGCATTTTTTTCAGTTTTTTGAGAGTAAGTCAGAAACAGTTATAGATATCGCTAAAGACGATATTCGTAAACTGTGATAAAAGGCGCATCAACATGGCCTACGGTGAGGATGGAAAACATTTTTCGTCCTTTAAAAAAATGGTTAAACAATTTTTTATTGAAAATTCTAATTGCAAATATCTATTAAACTAGACCTGATAAGAACAAACGAAAGCCAGATTCAGACATAGGTCATTTTTGTTCGATCAGTGTAATTATAATGTCAAAGTGACCCCAAAGCTTCATTTTCAAAATTTCCGAAAAGATTTTTCACGATCATTGAAATTTGCAAATTCAGAACTCCTGAAGCCGAAGATTTTTTCGTTTAAACTAATAAAAATTGAACTGCAAAGTAAAGCTCTCAAAGTGGAACTCTTTTGAATTTAAAATCAATTTGAAGTTAGAAACATGAACAATTGAAAGATTTTAAATTTTTCTTAAAACTGAACACTTTTAAAATTGGAAGTTAAATTATTTTAATTCTAAGTCGCTTCATATTAATAATTGTTCAATTATTACTTATGTATCAAAAATAAACACTTTGGTTTACAAATTAATTTTTTTTTAAATGGAACAATTAATCATTAATTATCATCTCCTGCGGAAGAACATCGTCAAGTTACCTTAAATACGTCCGAACTTCATGCATGATAGAGCTCTCTTAACGTGAAACACGTAAGAAAAACTTGATACTTTTTAATTATCCTGAAGTACAAGAGGTCCTAGGAACTGATCCTTTGAAATCTGATATTTCAAAAATTAAAGAAACGCTTGAGCTAATTAACGCCTCTATTGATCTGAATAAGATAAATTGTGTTCGGCTGGGGAAAAAATCTCATGAATTTATGAGACCTGTCAAAATCATTTTCCAGTCTCAACAAGATGCGACTCAGATGCTTCGATCATTTATCGATCAAGGGAAGAAACTGATCGCTCAAAATGTACTCTCGAACATGAAGTTATCGTTGGATCGCACTCTCATTCAGCAGCGGCAGTAAAAGGATCTACGCAAAAAGCTCGACGAGCGCATATCCAAGGGAGAAAGCAACTTTCGGATAATTTACAAAAACGGAACCCCAACGATAGTCTCCAACTCGGTCAAATCTACAAGCTCACTGTCTACTACCAAAACTCTAGAGGGATGATCGTATCGATAGACTAGGTGGCGGTGCTCTTATAGCAATTAATGTAAGATATCCGTGGTTGATTGTCGATGTCTCCTCTATCTCTAGATCAGTACCTTCAGTGAATATTGTTGGAGTAAAAGTGCGTATAATTAATATCACACTAGCATTTATAGTTTTATATATACCTCCAGGTCTAACTTTAGACCTGTTCGAAGATCTCTTAAATTCACTAATAGCTCTTCAGGATATTTGGGGACCAAAACTAATTATCCTTGGCGACTTTAATGTTCTCTTTAATGACTCTAATGTTGATACTTTAATAAGTAGATGTCTGCTCCCTATTTTTCCTGAAGATGCACATCATCCTACTCCTGATTTGTTGCTAGATCTAAAATCTAGCAATATTCGAACAAACATATTTGATAACAGTCTATCGTTGCGCTGTAACTGGAAGCGGTACAATTGGAACTAACTGTTTGTCTTGTTTTACGATACTGATTGGTCCATCTTTGAAAATGCTAATGATGTTAATGATGCCTGCAACCTATTCTACGATCAATTGTACTCTGCAATAAGCAAATCAACTCCTAAATTTGAAGGTAATGCTCAAAACAGACAATATCCGCCTTGGTTCACGAAAGATATTATTAGTGATATTCGTCTAAAAGATAAGTATAAGTCTAAATATTCTAATAGCCTTGATAACTTTTATCTAATACTGTTTGAATCACTTCGAAAAGCATAAAAAACGCATTGATATTGCACTTAAAAATTATAATGACTCTATTGAGGAAAGTATAAATATATTCCCAACGACTTTTTGGAGATATGTGAATAGCTTGCGGCGTGAATCCAGAATTCCAGACATTATGCGATATGCAAAACTTGAGTATACCTCACCCACTGATATTATGAATTTATTTGCAGATTACTTTAATAGCGTCTACGAGTTGCCCTCAAATGTACTTTCCGCAACTTTCTCTGTCAAAACTCAGCATTTACTTGGGGATGTGTTGAGAGTTGAAGAAAATGATGTTATTGAAGCTGTTAAGAAACTTCCACGTAAACATACTGCGGGCACCGACCTTATACCAGCACTCTTAATTAGTGAACTATCAGCGACATTGATTGCACATTTAACATTCTTGTTCAACCCAGCCCTACGTCTTGGAACGTTCCCTGACGTTTGGAAGCACACAAGGGTTTGTCCTGTTTTTGAAAAGGGGATAAATCTCAGGTCGAGAATTACCGCCCGGTCTCAATCATAAATAACTTCTCGAAGGTCTTTGAGAGGTGTCTATACGACATGATTCTTAACTCTCTCATTTCCTCAATATCAACGTATCAGCACGCCTTCATTCCTAGGAGATCAACTACTACAAATTTACTGGCATTTACACGACACATTCATGATCTACTAAACGAATATAGTCAGGTGAACGTTATCTACACAGACCTTTCAAAGGCCTTTGACAAGGTTGATCACCGTATTCTCATAAATAAATTAACCAATCTTGATCTGCCGCATGAACTCTTACATCTTCCTCAATCATACTCAATAAATAGACCAAAAATAGTACGATATGGTGGTCACTTCTCTCGTCCGATTTCTCCCTCTCATGGAGTTCCTCAAGGTTCCAATTTAGGTCCTCTTCTTTTTATAATTTATATGAATGATCTATCACCTAACTTAATTTGTTACCATCTGTTGTATGTTGATGATGTCAAGCTTTACATACCCATATCAAGCACACAATCTTGCGATGTGTTGCAAGAAAACATAAACAATTTTAATCTTTGGTGTCATGAGAACAATTTTACCTTAAACGTAACAAAATGTAAGATCATGACATTTACTAAGAAGAAGTCTATTTTGGAATATCAGTACACGATTGAAGGTGTTAACCTCGAGAGAGTTTTTGTGATTGAGGACTTGGGCGTGAATATTACGCCGAGTTTGAATTTCGATACACACGTTGACAGGATTGTTCTCGGTGCAAGCAGGACTCTAGGATTTATGATAAGATCATGCAAGAATTGTAAAACTACGGGACCTTTCAAGATACTATTTCAATCCCTGGTTATGTGTAAGTTGGAATATGCTTCTATCATATGGGCTCTTCACACCAAAAAGTACTCTGATGCCATTGCAAGCTGCCATAGAAAATTCCTGAAATTCTTAGCTTGGAAGGAAGATGGCATTATTCCTCCTAGAGGATCAGGCTATATATTGCTTGGATTTGGATTTTTTTGTGGTCCTTGCAGGACAGGCGTATTCTGTCAAACATTTTATGTCTTTACAAAATTGCACGTGGTTTAGTTGACTGTCATTCTATCTTACAGACGTCTCCACGCCCCGCAGTATGCTACTCGTGAGACTGAACCTTTTTATATTCCTTCAGCTCTCAACCGCCGTTCTCTCTTGTATCGTATGTGCCCCTATGTAAATGAACTATATGTATATCCAGGCGCTGATCCAAGCATTGATCCATTCTTCATGTCTATTTGGGAGTTTATTAAAGCAACCTGTCAATTTGTTAACCACGGTCAATAATATTATACAATCTTGGAGCGATGTAACGTTTCTCACACTACTGAGCAATGTATATATGTTTCATGTGTACATTTTGTAGCTCTGTCATTGGTCATTTGACTGTTGGGCTTACGTTTTCCTAATAAATAAATAAATAAAGCCCACTCTTCTCCCTGCCGAGAGAGCTCGGACCGGCTTTTCCCAGTTGAACACAGTAGTGCTTAATCTCTACCTAGTACCCATTCACCATCATCAGTGACAGGCGTCACCCATTACACACCAGTTATTACTATAAATATACACACACGCATACATTTTACACTCACTATACACACACCCTAGTTTGGTAAGCCAGGCCTTCCGGTCAAGCCTCGTGCAGAAGGGATTCACACACTCAGTATATTTGTTCTTACTATTTGAATTCGCACAATGACACATCCGCACTCTAGTTTGGTAGGTATCTCCGGGGTATCCCGATTTGTCCGAAACTGCGGCTTCCTAACTTCTTCAGACAACCCCGCATTATCTTTCCGTCTCCGCTAGTAAACTCGTTCACCATGGGTGAAGTGCCTACAGCGCTCCTTGTATCCTCCACACCTAGGCACCCGCGTCATAATACCTGACCGGAGGATTCTCATCCGCTTGTAACAACATTACCCGTCAGTTTAGTTGCACCACCTCCTGGTGATCTTCCATCTCCAACTGAGCCATGTCGTTCGTCCGCTTTGGTCCTTCCGACCGTTCAGAGCCCACCTATCACTCTCGCCTCAGGTCCTACCGATTTTTCTGGGGTTTACGACCCCAGCCCGGCGCACTGTCGCCAGCTTCCACCATCCACTTCCGTACCAGACCACCTCTAAAAGTCACTCCAGCAAAAACTTCGGAGCCTTCTGCTGACAGTTCTTACAACAGCGCCGTTCTTCAGTTCCGCATCGCAATTTGGGTTTCTGAGCCCCTCTCATTCGTATGCCCTCTGACAAGGCGTTTCCAAATATGGACGGTTTAGCAGCCTGGAATTAATTCCTGCAACCGGGAGGGGCAAAGAGAGTATATCCCCCCCCCCCAGTATTCAAAAAGACTTGCCTAAGTCTATGTCCCGTCTCGACGCTTTTCTAGCCGAGCGCAATAAGGCCCTTGCATCATGCCCGGTGATATCACGCCACGCCGCTCGCGAGACACACTAGCCTCCACCCTCCCAGGGATTTCCAAGCAACAACCAACTCACATTCTTCCTTTCACCTCCCCTAGCTAATTTCTAGAAGCCTTCATCAATCCTCTCATACATCCAGCCTTTCCGCCCCCCATATTGCCTATATATCCCCCCCCTGTGCTAGATACCAACACTGACATTTACTTTACCTTGATACACTTGTTTCGTGAGTCGATCATCTTCCATTCTCTCAACATGTTTAAACCATCTTAACGAATTTCTTTTACACATGTCAACTAGTGTTTCCTCTACTTCGCATCATCACCGTACATGATGCGCAGGAATTCCATGTCAATCACTCGTTAATTCGTTTACTAATCATTCCTTAAAAGAGTCTCTGAAAGCGTCTAATATCTCGTCTGTAGTATATGTGCAGCATTTCACCCTTTCTATTTCTCATGCTGACTAACTCTGTACTTTTACTTCTCTTCATATTGATCAATGCTCATTTATAAAACAGTTTTTTTCTTCCTTCAAATATTTCTTATTTTATTCTGTCCTTCTGTTTTGATTTTATATTCAATTGATGGTATAATATAATCCGGTCAAGTTGTGTTATATTTAATATAACTTTTTAAAGTATACTTAAAATTGTGTGTAGGTCGCCTTATAACAAAAATTAAATTTTAGACCAAATCCATTCCAAATCAGACAGGGTTTTACACTTTAAATCGCAGAATCTTTTGTCTCTTTCCTTGTTAGCAAATCAAAAAAAAAAAGTTACGCGTATTTTAATTTCGTGCTTTGTTTTTTGAAAAACTTGAAATTTTCTATACCTGTATAACTTTTGACCTAATTGAGGTATTTTGTTTTTCAATTCCAATGCGTTCACCGTATTCTTTCGTAATCCGCCCGAAAATTAAAAATGGTTTAAAATTATTAAAATTACAGCGGTTTTCCTGAAAACAATTGAAGGCGATTCTTTCAAAAAACCACCTTTAGGTTTTTTTAAAATTTTTTGTTTGAACTTGTACTTTGATAACAAAGATATCTTGTAAGTTTGGTGCTGGCTGAATACCTTTTTTGGCCAGGAGAATTACTTTTTATTACAATTAAATTTTCTTCTTTTTTTTCAACAATGACAGGTACGAAAAAGTTTAAGATAAAAGTTCGCACGTCTAAAAAGTTTTGTGTACAATGTCTATTGTTCTTTTGCGATGTTTAGCCTGCATGATTCTGATGACATGACTCACTTCTATTAGGAGAAAATGTAAAAAAATATGCGAAAAAATAACAGATGTGGAGTTTTTCGAAAAATCTTTTTTATTTTTGTCTTCAAATGTTGAAAACATGAAAAAGAATATTTTCTGGAAACGCCCACCAATTTTATTTTTCCAAATATTTTTGAAAAGGGTCTGTTAACAGAAAAAGAAACATTTTTCATGGAACTTTTTCAGACGTGCAAACTTCTATCTTGACATTTTTCTTCATTTGTTATTGTTTCCAAGAAAAAGTAGAAGATTCGATTGTAAGGAAAAAGAATTCTCCTGGCCACATAAGTTATTCAGCCAGCATCAAACTTACAAATATCTTCATTATCAAAGCATGAGATAAAAAAAATTGGCAAAAAATCGGGTTCTTTGAAAAACAAAGCATCAAAATTCAAATAGGGGGAACCACCCTACACTAGGTAGAAAAAAATCGACAGTATTCAACTGCATGAGTTTCCAAAAATAAAGAAAAATTTTCTTCTTGAAATGAAGTTTGCATATTCAATTGAATATTCCTATAGAAAAAAATATCACGAAATTAGTCAGTTAGCTATATTGAACATTTTTATTAGACCCTGTCAAGGATACAATTTTGACACCTCTATCCATTAATGGATAATCGTTTCTGGTATTGCCCCTGGGCATGACAGAATATTAAATTCTCGATAATTAAAATTTCTCATCAGTATACGTACAATTAAAATTAGTTTTTTGAGTTAATAATCGTTAAAACGATGATTATCTCACAAAAATCACCAAAGCTTACATTTTTGACAATTTTTGTATCTCTGATATTCCGTGAGATTGGTAAGATTGGTTATCCTGACTTGTGTTGACAGAAACGTTCAGAACTTTTACATACTTTAATCCTAAAAATGATATCTTTTCCATTTGATGACTTAACACAACCAAACATTATGTGATTTTCAAAAAATAATAATTTACGCTTTTTTCCTGGTTTATTATTCACAATAACTTAAATTTGAAAAGTTCACAAATCTAAATAAACATACAAAAATCCTTTGAATTAAAGCAACAGCGAGACAGTCACAGAGCTGATAATTTTGATAGCGAATATTTTTCCCAATTTTGGGATTATCTATTGTTAGTTATCTACTGTTGGAAAATGTAATGTCTGATAAAAAGTCCTCAAATATTTCTGAATATAAAAAAAAATACGCTTTCTATCAATAAATATTTTTCATTGAACTTCAAGCTTTGATTATAATGCATACACGTGCCACAGAAATGTTTCATTAAGGTAAAAAATATGAATAACGAAGAGGCGATTTTTTTTCAGTTTGAAAATTAATTTTTTGCTCTCAAACATTAATTAATTAGAACATTTTAATGAGACCTCGCCAGAAGATATGGTATCCTTGTTGAAATGTTATACTAACAAAAATAATTAACATTTTTTGCCAGTTTTCCAGTTATTTAAGATTATCTGCTGTAAATCATTATCTACTGCAGGGTGGTTTTCCGTATGCATAACATCTTAAATTTCTTTTTTGCAAATCGGAAAAATACGTATCACCTAATTTCCTATGAAAAGCAACATATGCATACACAAAATGACCATTCTTTTAAAAGAATCTCTAATGCAAATAAGAATCACAATTCTTTTCGAAAATGTCTTTCTCGAGATCTGAATTATAATTTTATCCCTAACTTTATCTATTTCATTCAATTTTAACGTAAATTTAAAAATGTTAGTAATTAGTGCTCCATTTGAGTGAGAAATACGGGTAAGAAACAAAAACAAGAAAAGCTCTTGTCTTTTTTTGATGAAATCGCATTTCTTCGTTTGTCTGGTTATGAAACTGCGTTGCATGCATTACGCGATTACGCAGAAGTGCGTGCTTCCCACGTTAACTTTTTTGCTAGGCGTTTTGGCGAAGAAAGTGACTTTTGGATGCTGCTCTCTTCGAATGGTTTAATCAAGTGAGCAGGAAATACATGTATTTCAAGGTGTACCTGAAAACTTCCTTTTTCATTTCCGTTAAATACTTAATTTGCCCTTGTAAGCTATAGAAATTGGAAGCGTGAAAAATAAAAAATTTAAATGAAAGAACATGATTGTGTAACATTGTAAGCTTCATTGAAATAATAAGAAGGCAATATTGTGAAACATGTAAATAAGCTGCGTCACTTCCCCTAACATTACGCGTTTAACAAATACTCCTTCAAAATGGAAAAACAAAAATTAATCACACACTTAATCTATGTCAACTTGCTTTATATCCGTTAAAAAATATTTATGATTTAATCTTTGCGCACTCACACAAACACCTCCATTTTTATCGTAAAAATACGCAGTTGAAGTAAAATTGAAACCAGGACTATGATCAAATAAATATAACTAACTATTTTAGTTTAAACCTGAAAAATATTTTAATAAATAAAAAAAAGTTTCACATTTGAAATTGAAAATTATTTAGGATAACTGCAAAACATTTAAGAGAATCTAGGTTTCAGGTATTCTCTGATATAAAATTATGCAAGTTAAAAATATAGATTGGTAAATAAAACGCATATTTGCTTCAGAGTCTGGAAAGGTTAAAAATAAATAACTATAAAATTGAAAAATTTGAAAAAATACGGCAGTTTTCTTTTTCTTCAATATTATATAAACAAAAACATATTTTTATTGTTAAGAAACTGAAAAAATAAAATAGCATTTACATGAAACCAACAATAATTATAAAAAAATGGAAATCGCTTGCTTTAGAAACTAACCAAAGTTGAAAAAAGAAGTAAATAAATAATTTGAAAATATGAAAGAACTTTCGGTTGTTGTGTTATTCACAATTATATAAATGGAAACATATTTTTTAATTGTGCCATGATTCAAATACTGTAAAAATAATATTTTTTTTTCAATATTGGAAGACCTTTCAAATAATTGTTTTGGTTGAACTTATTGAAAATCCTAGAATAATAATTCTATTGTAATAAATGTGAGATTTATTCGTACTCGTTTTATAAAATGTTAACAAAAATTTATTACAGTAAATTTCATATGCTTCAGTCCGGGATTGCTTATTCAGATATTTCAAAATGAAGTTCAACCCTAATTCTTAGATCTAATTCAGGCAAATAATTTTCTAATTGAACATTTTTAATCCTTTTTTCGTTTCTTCTGAAAATTAAATTTGTTTATTTTTAATTTATTTTCCACGATTAGAGCTAAATCATGCGTCCTATAAAAATTGGTTTAAAGCAAATTTGTAGATTTAATTTAGTCGAACAATTTCGTTAATTAACATTTTATTGTATTTTGTGTCGTTTTTTCGATTGAAGCGAAAACTGTGTGCCCGATCAAAAACAAAAAATAATAATCTATGACGAATTTCTCGATCTTTTTTTTCTAATGAATATGTTTTGTCTATTTATTTTGTTTCAAATCTGGCGTCGTTTTTCCAAAAATTTAAATTTCTTTCACTTTATATTCTACAATTAACAAAAAAACTACACGTCCTATTAACGAGAATATAAAACAAATTTTCAGACCTTTTTTCAGTGATCAACTTTTGTTTATTCGTGTTTTTCATATTTTGTGTCGTTTTTCTAAAAATTTAATTGAAAAAAATTTTCAATGTAATTTTTCGCCAATAAAACAAAAACTATGTGTCCTATAAAAATAACAATATTGCATCGTTCTGCTGGAAAATAGAATTTTCAATTTTGAATGGAAACGAAAAATATGTAACTGATCAAAGAATGGGTTTCACAAAATTTGTTTATCTTAAAATGTGAACAATGTCGCCTCTTAACATTTTTTCATAACGTGGAGATTTGATGAAAACCGACCGAGTAAAATTTACATAAAACCAATACCTTCTCAATGAGATGAAAATTGTAAAAATATAAAAGTAAAATTTTCAGTTAAAAAAGTGTATTACCAAGTAGAAAAAAAAAACAATTTTCAACCAAAAAGCACAATATTCAAGTGAGAACATAATTTTATACAAAAAATAATAATTAATAACAAAAAAGATGTATGTTCAACCAAGTAGTTGAATTGTTAAGTAAAAAAGATCAATTTTGAAAGAGACGAATTTTCACCAAAAATGGAACAGTTCAATTTTTCGTTAAAAAGTTAATTTTCTACCGAAAAAAAGAATTTTTAATAAAATAGTTGAATTTTCGACCAAAGAGATGAACGATCAAATCTTCCGCTGCAATATTCATTCAAAAAATAATTTGATACCAAAAAAACAATGATTTGAAAAAATAGATAAAATTTCAACCGAAGAGATGAATTTTCAACTAAAATAAAGAATCTTCATAAAAAAATGACTTTTCAACCAAAACTGTTGAATTTTCTGCAAAGAAAATTAATTTTCAACCAAAAAATACGATTTTTTAACAAAAATAGTTTGATTCCCGACCAAATATTTGAATTTTCTACATAGAATGATACATTTTCAGCAAAAAATGAAATATATACATTTTTAATTTAAAAATGAAATTTTTACCAAAACAGACGAACTGTCAACCAAGTAGTTTTATTTTCCACCAAAAGAGATCAATTTTAAACTGAAATTATGAATCTTCAACTGAAATAGTTAAATTTTTTATTAGAAAAAAAAATTTTAAGGAAAGAGTAACGATTTTTCAACAAAATAATTTTAAAAAATAATCAAAAAGATAAATATTGAACAAAATGATGCATCTGCAACCAAAAATAAATTTGCAAGAAAGCTAATTTTTTTACCAAGAGCTTTGATTTCCTCCCAAAAAGATGAATTTTTAACAAAATACAATTTTCAACAAAGAAACTAATTGCCAATCAAAGAAATGAATTTTCAACCACAAGCATCAGTTTTCTACCAAAAATATTAATTTTTTACTAAATACATGAATTTTCAACAAAATGTTGAATTTTCAAAATAATGTTAACATAATAGTTTAATTTTGAATCCAGGAAATGAATTTTCATTCGAAAAGGTGAATTAGTTACCAGGAAAATTATTACTTTCCACAAAAGTCAATGTTTCAACAAAATGAAAAAATGTTCAAACCAAATAGCTGCATTTTTGAGCGAAGAAGATAAATGTCAAAACCAAATACGAAATATTTTAATTTTTAATTAAAAAGGTTAATTTGCAACTAAAAAACGAATTTTCAACAAAACAGTTTAATTTTTCAGTAAGAAATTAATTTTTAACTAAAATAATCAATCTTCAATCAAAAAAATTCATTTTTGACCCAAAAGTTGAATTTTTTAACAAAAAAGACCAATTTTTATCATAAATGGACGAATTTTTCACAAATAATTTATTTTTCAACCAAATAGATGTATTTTTAACTAAACGAGGTTAATTTATATTCAAAATAATACATTTTCGTCAAAAAATGGAATAGTACAAATGTAACCCACGAAAAATTCAATCTCTTCTCATTTTTACATGTTTTCGACACTTTTTTGTCGATTAATTTTTTTCCTACGGCTTATGTAATTTTTTCAAAAACTTAATTTGTTTGTTTTTAATGTTACTCTTTACGATTTAAACGAAAATACGCATCCTATCGGAAAAATATTAATAACAAATTTGTATTTATTTCTTGCATGAACAACTTTTGTATATTTATTTTTCCGTTGCTTGTGTCTTTTGTCAAAAATTATATTTTTTTCATTTTTTATGTTATATTTTACGAATTTTCATATCTTGCATGGTTTGACCAAAATTGAAATTGTTTATTTTACATTATTTTTTTGGTGGTTACCACAAGAACCATTGGTCGAAAAATTTTAATTTTCGATTTTCCCAAAAAATTAAAAAAGCTATATATTCTTGTAGAACTTGCAAAGAGCAACATTTTTCTAATCTTGACTTTTTTCATATCAAGCGTTGTTTTGAATAAAATTATAATTTTCGTTTTTTTTTTTTTTTAATTTCGCTAATGCTATAACTCTGATAATTTTCTTTTTATCGGAAAAATTCGTAGTCATGAGTTGTTTGACTTTTTGAGTACTATCAATAGCCGCAGATAGCACTTTCAAATCTTGACAAAACATGTTCTCAAAAATTTTGAAAATGCTCTAAATTTTTTAATTTTTATCAAAAATAGCCGGCTAAACAAATTGTCCTTCGGTTTTTGACCCTAAAAAACCTCAAAGGCCATTCTAATAGATTGGTCCTTTCAAAACTTTATTTTTTATACCAAAAAAAATTTAATTTCAAATTAAATATAGTTGAACTCATCTAAATAGGCGAATTTTCAACGGAATAGTTCAATCATCAACCAAAAAGATTAATTTTCAACAAGTTGCAGAAGAGGCGAAACGTTTAACAAAAAAAAGGAATTTCTAACGAGACCGTTACATTTTCAACAAAGGAGATGAATTTTAAAATAAAATCACAAATCTTGAACTAAAAAATAAACTTCCAATAATTTGTTTAGATTTTTAACTAAGCAGCTCAATTTTCAATAAAAAAGATGAGTTCTTAATGATAAAAAGGTGTTTGACGTTCCCGATATGTCGAAAAAGTATAATTCTTTAATTTTACTAAGATTAAAATTTGATATTTTTAATAAAATTTTGTAAACTCGTTTAGAACTGAGGAAATTTCCCCAAAATCTTGCCGAATTTCGTCTACATTTTTAAAAATATTTAGAAAATGCAAAGTCATATGAAACATTACCAGGAATCTTAATGCCCATTGAAATAAGGTGGCTTTTCCCTCAAATTATTTCAAAATTCCGACGTTTGATGAAATCCGCAAACGTCATTTTTCACATAAAACCAATGTCTTCTCATTAAGATGAGAATGTCAGAATCGATCTTTGAAAAAGTATCTCGAAAACCCATAAAGATTTTAAATGTTTTATTAGAAAATTTATTGCAATAATATAGAAGACTCCCTGGTTCCAGACAAATCAATTGACCTATGATATTAATACATTTTATTAAAGATTATGGAAGTTATGGTAATTTTATATTTTTGAAATACGGGTTTTTATGGTAAAAATGTTTTCACTAACATAATTCAAACTGAATGCAGAATATAAAAAATGCCTTCCTTCGAGACAAATCGACTGACCAATAC
>JAABKJ010002601.1:0-27733 GCA_011634705.1 Andricus grossulariae | reverse complement strand
AATATATATATAAATAATATTATTATTCTATTATTAATATTTTTATTATATTATTATTATATATTATTATTACTATTATTAATAAAAAAATATATATAGATATAAAAATAATCGTACCTTAATCGTACTTAATCGTACCCTCCTTTGACTATTTTTGGATCTTTTATGTTTTTTGAGTTTTACGTTTTGCCTTTTTGATATGAGAACTGTTGATCTCACGTGATTTAGCCAAAGGGAATAAAGACTGCATTTGTCGAGCACAACCCAGCAAAAGTTTTCTTTTTCCCAAATTTGACTATTTTTGGATCTTTTATGTTTTTTGAGTTTTACGTTTTGCCTTTTTGATGTGAGAACTGTTGATCTCATGTAATTTTGCCAGCGGGAATAAAGACTGCATTTTTCGAGCACAACCCAGCACAAGTTTTCTTTTTTCCAAATTTGACTATTTTTGAAACTTTTATATTTTTTGAGTTTTACGTTTTGGGTTTTATTATGAGAACTGTTGACCTCACGTAATTTTGTCAGAGGGAATAAAGACTGCATTTGTCGAGCACAATGCAGCAGAAGTTTTATTTTTACAGAATTTTTAAAAATAATAAATTTTTTTTTCGGTAACAGTTACATCTTTGGAATTTTTCTTTCCTGCAAAAAATTGTGTATACTTCGAGACGCCTAGCACAACCTTTCTTTTTGTTCTAGTAAGAAGTTGCGGAGCAAAAAAAAAAAACTTTTTTCAACAATTTTGCCCATAATTTTTTATTTTTTAAAAAACCGTTTACGGCACAAATCAGAACAAGTCTAGCACAATTTTCATTTTTTGGAAAAAAAAGTTTACGGATCTAACTTCCGGGACATGGGAGAACCGGGAAAAAGCCGGGACAGAAATATTATACAAAGACAATATCCACATTTCATAATTCGCGCCTTTTTTAGCTTGTGAATCTAAATTTGTCAATTTAAATTCACGTTTATCTTTTTCAATACCCTCTTCTCCATCTCATCATATCCTTTATCTATCCACGTTAATATTTTTTGATCTCTCTGTCAATCTAAATTCTCTTTCACGATGATTCATTATGATAAATTTAAATTTTAAATTTAAAGCTTTTTCGGGTTTCAATTGTGTGCAAAACTACGAAACTTGCCGACGTTTCGTGAACATTGCAGTTCACTTCTTCAGGGCATTAAATTTTAAATTTTAATTTATCAATCTAAATTCCCGTCTATCCTTTTTAATCTCCCCTTCTCTATCTCAGCGTATCCTGCACTTATCAACGTCTATCTCTTTCAATTCCCTCTTGTCTATCCCATCCTCTCCTTTATCTGTTCATGTCAATCTTTTTCTATCTCTGTTCATCTAAATTCCCGTAAATATTTTTGGGTGGAGTTCCGAAAAGCGCTTACCTCCGATTAACTTGAAACTCCGTATACCTATGTATTTTGACGTGCTGATCACGAATATGATAGTGAAAATATCCACAAATTTGATTTTCAAGGTCAAAACCCCAAAGAACTATACAAATTTCATGTTTTACCGTTTATTTCAGTAAATAATAAAAGTTAACAAAAAAGCTTCAAACGAAAGTTGTGGATCTTTTGAAAAAATATATTTTATGTTGGATATATTTTTACCCTACGACTGACCGTTTTAGAGAAAAGAAGGGAAATGTCGGCATGAAGGGTAAAATTGCTTAGGTTACACATGACCCACTTTCCAACGCCTCAGGGGGGGGGGCGAGGAGGCACCCCTATGACTGGCCACAGAAATAACTTAGGTCATACACGACCCCCTTTCCAACGCCTCATGGGGGGGGGGCACCCCTATGACTGGCCAAAGAAATAATTTAGGTCATACACGACCCCCTTTCCAACGTGTCATGTGGGGTGGAAAGGCAACCATATGACTGGCCACATAAATAATTTAGGTCACACACGACCCCCTTTCCAACATCTCATGGAAGACAGGAAAACACCCCTGTGACTGGTCATAGAAATAACTTAGGTCACACACAACCCCCTTTCCAACGTGTCCTGGGAGGCGGGAAGGCACCCCTGTGACTGGCCACAGAAATAACTTAGTTCACACACGACCTCCTTTCCAATGTGTCATGAGGGGCGGGAAGGCACCCCTATGACTAGCCACAGAAATAACGTAGGACGCATACCATCCCCATTTGTTCCCTAATGTTTCGTGGAAACATGTGATTTTTCATATTTATCGTCTATTTTCTCGAAAACTATCAGTCGTAGGGTAAAAACATATTCAACATAAAATATGTATTTTTAAAATATCTACAATTTTTGTGAAAAAAATTCTTATACTTTTTTTTTATTTACTGAAATAAACGGAAAAACATGAAATTTTTGTAGTTTTTTGGGGTTTTGACCTTGAAAATCAAGTTAGCGGGTATTTTCACTATCATATTCGTGATCAGCGCGTCAAAATACATAAGTATACGGAGTTTCAAATTAATCGGAGGTAAGCGCTTTTCGGAACTTTATCCACATTTTCACCTATTGACGTCATGCCACAAAACTCACTATTCCGCGAAATATTTTCATTGTTTTTCGATACTATAATGTTGATTTTTTGTTCGCAAATGGTCGTATTCCAACAAAAATACTAACGCCAACAAAGACTAACGGACCACGACTTTTTCAACTGCGCAATAAACCGAGACCGCCTGAAACGTTTTCACTTCATCATATTGCGTAATATGCGCGTCTGTCTACTCGGACACTCGGCCCTTCCGAGGCGAGAGTCGCAACTGTCTCTCGTCCTACGCGCTAAGAAACTGCGTGGGTCAGCAGATCTAGGAATGTCCGGTGTGTTTGTTTGTGTTATTATTGATTTCAAATCACCCGCGCTTTTCGGCTGAAAAAATAGCGACCGGCGGCGCATCGATACAAGAACGGAGCAGCCAATGAGCTTCGTCGATAAAAATAAACTGCCCACTCGCGTTAAGGGTGGGGCCCCCTCCAGCTTTAAAATAATTGATCGGGTACGTTTCAAGGACCTTAAAATAAAAGGAAGTTTACTATCTAATTAAAAAATATCATATGCATATCATTTACAGTCATTCAAAGTGCCTGTTATAGAAATTCTCTGACTTTTGTAAGATATTTGTCAAAATCCCTGACCTTCCCCTGACCAATAAAATTCCCGGATTTTCAGGATTTTCTTGACCAACGGCCACCCTGCTTTATGTCACCCACGGCGTTTACCGCTCTGATACAGGCTTTATTCCCGATAACGCGTTCTAAGATATTTACACACAAACAATTCTATAATTCATCTCTACTCACCACTGGTGGCTCTTTATTCATTGCTAGATCACTGAAGGAGTTTTGTAGAGCGCTGATGGGATCATGAACGGGAGCTTTGTAGTATTCAGATGTTTGCGAGGGTGCAGCTGGATGTTGTTGCTGCTGTTGTTGTTTCATGTACGTTGCTTGCTGCACAGCGATTTGATTCTGCAGATTGGCGATCTGTTGTTTTGTCTTTGTAATCTGGACGCTGATCTGCAAAAGCGTCTGGTTGTTTCCTTTCACTGTATTCTGAACCGTGTGCTGCTGATGCAATTGCTGTAGAACCTTGATCTGCTGCAGGAGTTGATTCAGGAGAATTAACGTTTGAGGTGCCAGTGGTTGGTTCAAAATTTGATGGTTAAGATAACCCTCTTGCACTGCAAGTTGGATTTGTTGCACAAGCATACGCAGCTGCTGGGTGCTGGGCTGATTTTGCGGGGTTCTAGATGCCTGGAAACAAGAAAAGTTTTTATTTCCTTTTGTCTAGCGTCACCTTCAGTATGAATCTTTCATGAGTAAGGAATAGAAGAAATTAAATAAACTTTCTTCGCAATCCAAATACATACTACTTTAATGCAATGAAATATTTGGCTCTTTTTAGAAACAAATATAACAAAATATTACAACTGCCTTGAAATAGAATGGACTTTTTAATAAGAAAAATTTGTATTATTTACGAATCTGTTCTGTGTCTAAAAACAATGTTTGACATGCGAATCTGAAGAAGTAACTAAAAATCATCAAAGGACAGATACAGATTTATTGACTCCAATTTATCTCAAACTTATATAATTTACTCTTCAATGATTTTAAACAACTTCTGTCTTCTCTTTTTTGGAATATACTTTCGAAAGCATAAAATATTTCTACAATCAAGGCTTCTTCTGCATGCATAAAAGTCAAGCATTTCAGAAGGTATTCTACAAAAAATCATGCAAAAGATAAAAGCGATGGAAAGGTCTCAAACAGAAGTAGAGAAAGTTGACTCGAAACCTTCCATTACTTAAAAATATCTTCGAATAAAAGACAGGGTCAAGCATAGCTACATTGCATGCAACTATAACTAGAAATTTGAGTCTCTTTCGATCAGGACTAGAAACTTTCACAATTAGCGAACAATGCCTCGCGAAGTTGTGAATTTTGAAGGAGATAAAATGAAATTGGTAGATGGAAATTTGGATAATTAGGATAGTCTGATAGGCAGAATTTTTGGAAGAACCAAGAGTCTACTTTATGGTTCAACTAAAGAGTGTAAAGGAGTAAGATAAATGCTATCAAGTAAATAAATAAAAATGTTTGTTCCGGACGTCAGGTAGTTCACCTGGTTAAAAGGAGGCTGCGGCGCATTGGAACTGGACTGTTGTTGCTGCAGTTGAACAGCTGCCTGCTGTTGTTGCTGCTGCTGGAGCTTGAGGAGACTGGCGCTGGTCACCGAGCCACTTACGCCACCAGTAGCCGCCCCGCTGGGCACTCCGGCCCCCTGCATTACATACGAACACCCTGAACCCCTGTCCCTTCCTAACCTCCGATCCCTTCACTACACTAATTTAAGCTAAATAGATACAGCCTTTCATATAGAATCCACCAAGAATGAATCACAAATCAACACCGTTTACCAATCTTTATTCAATTGGCGACTTCAGATCTTACCAGGAATGGAAATTTGAATTCTAAATTATTCCAGGGTGGACACTGAAGACACAGAAACAAATTCCCAGACATTTACCGGTTAAGGAATTTAAAACGTTTCCAATCGAAAATTAAACATTCAAAATTTAACGATCATATACTCGACGTTTAATATTGTAGAAATAAATTCAAAGCTTTCAAAATTAGACACTCTCCAAATTAAAATCATGTAAAATTCTACAATTTTTAACTGCATATTTATAATTTTGATCAAACAGTTCTTGTACCACCTTAAATTTAAAATTATTCGACTATAAAGGATTTCAATTTGAAACTATACCACTTTTAACGATTAAATTCAAATTTGTTAAATTTCAAGCGCTCCTAATTTTCAATAGATGACTTTTCCACATCTTAATCTTAAAATTATTCGTTTTTGAATAATAACAATATTCATAAGTGGCAAAAGGATATAATATAAAATGACTCAACACCAAGCACTTTCAATTCCGAGTTTTTATATTTCAAATGCTTTTTGTTTTAATTATTCAGTATTAAACTTTGCTGCTTCCAATTTGAAAAATATTCGTTAAATCTAGAATCTAGAAGGTAGCACATAATTATATTAAACTTTGCTGCTTCCAATTTGAAAAATATTCGTTAAATCTAGAATCTAGAAGGTAGCACATAATTATGGTGGAGTTTTACATTCCATAGATTTGAAATTACCCAATTCATCAAGTTTTTCGGTCTAAAATATTTTATACAATTCTGAACTTTATGAATGAAAAATTCCTCAACTCTTAAGGCCTTGATCTCTAAGTAACAAAATTATAATATTTTAAAAAACTTATATTAGAAACCAAACAATGTGATTTAAAAAAATTGAATTTTAAATTCTTCAAAAAGTGAAAAAAATGACTCTCCGACAGGATTGAAGTAAACATTCAAAGTTTTACATTTTTAAATTATGAACATTCTGAATTAAACAATTAAAAATGTACACATGAAGTCCTTAAACTTCGGTAATTTTTAAATAAAAGTGCCTCAAAATGTTTAACTTTCCGCTGGAATTGCAGCTAATTTAAAGAATTTCTAAACCACCTCGTTTTACTGGCATTTTGATATGATGTACAGTACTATTTAAAATCATTGGATAGGTTTTTCTGATTAAAAAAATCAAGGTCTGAAAATAAATTCACTGTCACTTCCTGACATTTTATCAATCATTTTCCGGTTTCACGGTCCAGTAGCCACCAGCGAATATTCAAAAATTTGGAAATAAAAACGATTCCTTCAATTTGTAAACTCATTTTGAACTAGCCATTCCTGATACCAGAAATAATCAAATAGATGTTTCCGAAAAAATAGCACTAGATGTAAGGCTGCACTCTTTCTTACTACTCAGACAAAACCTGGCAAAAACCTCCACCACGTATTTAGAAAACTAATCTTCTAGTGAGTCAATCATGGAAAAATGTTAAGTCGAACAAAACACCCATTAGAAATTTAAATTCGCACAACCCTCACGTGTTATCTGATGCCACTCAAAACCACTTTGAAACACACCACGTTCATATTTTGCAATAGCTACTTTAACAAGAAAACGTGAACACAACACGGCTCGTGTCACAGATTTACGATTAAACTCAAACTCCCTGGAGAATTTGCGTTTAACATAAACGTGGAGAAACTGAGACACTCAAGAGAGAATCCCAGCTTCCCTGTGCAACAGGAGGGATAACAAGAAAAACAACTTTCGAGATATATCAGTGCCTCGCAAAATATGCAGTTTGATTGCTAGTTTCCACCAGGATAGATGCTCAGCAGGAGAGGAAAACAGTTTTTGACTTACCGGAGGGAATGACATCTGCTGCGCGACATGGTTGAATCTCGGATAAGCTGGTGCTGTGGTTGCTTGATTTCCGAGGTCATACCCAGAATGAGCGTCGTGGCGGCGCCACTGATCCAAAGGACGAACCTGGCTCAGAAGTTCTTGAGCCTCGTCTCTGTTCATCTCGCGACTTCGCAAAGCTGCTTCCACGTCTTCCTTCTGAAAATATTAAAGAAGAAGATTAATTTCGAAAAGTATTGTGTCAAATCATTACAGACTGCACAGCAAAAAATTCTTTCAAATCAGGGAAAATAGATTGATTTTTTACGAGCATAGGTGAATAAATTTGTTTAAATAATATTAATGTAGCTACCATATTGAACTCAATATGAAATGCTTCAAATTTCTAAGATTTCAAGTCGAAATATATTGTATTTTCAACAAAACAGTTGAATCCTCAAACCCACAATATTAACTTTCTAACAGAAGAGATGAATTTTTAACAGTATACTTTTCAAACTAAAAAGTCGAATTTTTTTAGAAAACAGTTGATTTTTAAATCACAAAGATAAATTGTCAACAAAAAAGTTAATTTTGAACCAAATAGTTGAAGTTTTAAGCTATGAGGACTAATTTTTGGAAGGACAGTTAAAATTTCAACCAAGAAAGAGAACTTTTTTTACCAATAAAGATACATTTTTAATAAAAAAGGAAGAATTTTCTATAACAAAATAAGATTTTTCAAGAAAACAGTTGTATTTTCGATACAAAAAGATGACTTTTTAATAAAATAGTTTAATTTTCAACAAAATAGTTGAATTCTCAACCAAATATATATATTTTAACCAAGAAGATTAATTTTCTACTAAAAAAATACGAATTATAAACTAAAAAAGATCAATTTTTAACCCAAAATGGAACAGTGAGATATTCAGTTAGAAAAATTAATTTTCACAACGAAAGACGTTTCAATAAAAAAGAATTTAATTTTTAATCAAGAATAGTTGAAGTCAACCAAAAACGACTATTTTTCAACAAAATAGTTAAATCCTTGCCCAAAACAGGTTATTTGTCAACCAAACAATACCAATTTTCACAACAACAAAAAAAAGATTAAATTACCACCAAAAATTTTCTACTAGAGGACGAATTTTCAACAAAATTTTCAACTTCTATCCAAGTAGTTGAATTTTCAACCAACAAAGATGAATTCTCAACGAAAAATGTAATAGTTGATATTTCAACCAAAAAATACGAATTTACAACAAAATGGTTAAATTTTTAATCAAAGAGATGAATTTTCAACTAAAATTATGAATCCTCAAACGTATAAGTTAAATTTTAGGTTAACAAATTAATTTCCAATAAAAAAAATGAATCATGAACAAAATAGTTCAATTTTTAACCAAAGAGATACATTTTCAACTACAATGATAAATCTTTAACAAACAAAAAAATGAAATTTCAGCGAAGTGGTTCAAATTTCAACCAAAAAGATGAATTTTAAACGAAAAATGTAATAGTTGATATTTTGAACAAAACAGATTAACTCTCCACGCAAAATGTAATAGTTGATATTTCAATAAAAAAATATTTGAATTTGATACCAAAAACAGTTAAATTCAACCAAGAAAGATTTCTGATAAATTTTCAACAAATAAACGTGAACTTTCAACAAAATACTTAAATTTGTACCAAACTACTTCATTTTTCATCTCAAAAAGACGAATTTTTAACAAAAAAGTTGTATTTTTAACCAAAAAAGATGACTTTCCAACAAAATAGTTCAACTTTTAATAAAATTATTAATTTTTTCACCCAATTAGTAGAATTATGAACAAAAAGAAATGAGTTCTGAACCAAATTCATAAAAGTAGAATTTTCAACTAAAAAGAATGTACTTTTATACAAAGATAGTTGGATTTTCTTATAGGGTTCTATTAATTCAGTTAGAATTTAAGCGAAACACCGAGAAAAAGGGGAAGTTCCTTGAGAACAGGTGGAAAAAAGAACTATTTAAAAAAGGACAATAGAGGGAAATAGGGGAAGGAGTGCGAACTCTGTCATTATGAAAGTATTTAAACCAAATTTCAGATAAGATACCTTGTAGCCCAGTTCACAAAGTGAACGGAATTCCCGACTGTTCCAAATGATTTCCTTCGTTAGTGTCGGTTTTGAAGGATGACCCCAATTGGGTGTGGGATCCATTTCAGAATCGGCCCAGCCTCCACTCGGTCCCATTGGCTTTGGTTTGTGAGCAGTAGGACCGCCCCAAGATGCCGGATTCAATTGAGGTTCATTCCAAGCCGCAGGTCCCTTAGGATTATCCCAACCAGCAGTTTCGTGTTGTCCATCGTCCCAGGATCCGTTTCTTCCGCCTGGTCCACTTGGGTGACTCCACATGGGACCACCAACGTCTGGTTTCATGCCTGGCTGACCTGGCATTCGGTTTTGTGGCATTCCTGGAGGGCATTGCATTCCTGCAAATTAAACACGACTTTATGAACAAACAAACTCCACAGCAAACGGTTATAATGGTTGCTCGGTTCAGATCGAGTAAGAATGCTTTTAAAAAAAATCGCGCTAGTGTCTTAAGTACAGGAATATTAGCATTAGCGGACAATTGTGAGAAATTAGTGGCTTTAGTGTCAAATAGTGTCAATAGCGTGGTGAGTCTGAGGCCTGCATTTGATATACAATTCTGATAACTTTCAATCTATTTAAGAGACCCAATTTTGACGTATAATACGTGAAAAAATAAGATTTTTCTCTCTGATACCCGTCTAACCAATTAAAAGATAAAGTAGAAAGTCGAGTTTTCTATAAAAAAAAAATTCCCGGGGGTTTCTCGGTTAAATACATTTACCTTGCTGTGATCATTAAGAGTTTTATTTCAGACATACCTCCACGTCCACCTAGATTTTGAGCAGGCAGATCTTTCCAGTGTGAGACTTTGGTTCCCGGCATGGCACGTTGATTAGCTCCTGGGTTGCCCCAGAGACTAGTGCCATCATCGTAATTGGGAACATTTCTTCGTTGCGTTGGTGGAGATGGTTCTTCCCACCCGGATGGTTTGCCGCCAGGCATCATATCTTTTGGTGGAGGTCCAGCCCACTGGTTCATGCTAGACGGATTGATCATTTTAGCAGGTGGGCCTGACGGATGCTGATGGCCCATTTGGTGATGCGGAGGGCCTGGAGGTTGTCCCCACATGGCGTCAGCGCTCGCTCCATTCAAACGTCCTGAAATTCCACGTGGATCTCCACGCATGTCTGCCATCCTTGGATCGCGTGCCATTGGGTCAATGACACGGATATGTTCTCTTGGATCTAGAGACATTCGGTGATCGCGAGGATCGCGCATCTCACGCGGATCCACTGATCGAATGTCTCTCGGATCACGCGGATCGATTCTTGGATCGCCCCAGTTGGATCCTCCTGATAAAAAAAAGCAACCAGTCGAATTTATCAGTCACGTTTCCAGGTTTGAACTCTGCATCGGACTTGACTTTACACTGAGAATGAACGAGTAGTGAAGCTAAAATAAATGTGCTGTCTTGGGAAGTTAGACATCCAGCGAATGGGATTCTAAAATTCCCAAATATCAAAGAAATCTCCAACAGGCATGCGTTGTCTTTAGAAAATTAATTTTCTAAAGATCATGACTCGGAAAGTTTCTTTAATTTGTGCAAGAAATATTTGCAATTAGACAAACCTCTATCATCGTTTAGTATCGAGGACGAATCAAACACAGACTATTACGAAAGCACACGAGCACAGTTTTATTAAAGCAAAATTATACTCGTAAAAAAATAGATGCAAAATCAAATCGTTCCACAAAATTAAAAATACCCCTAAAGTAGAACTGAAAGCTACGTGAATGCCGGAGTTTTGTAATTGCTAGTAGACAGTAATATAAACTAGGAAAGTAGCTTAATGCAGGATAAAACTGCAGCTGAGCATTCCGTAGAGAACTTTGTCTTTGGAAAGCCAATTTTCATTGAAATAATGGCATCTAAGAGATAAGAAGTTGCAGCAAAAATATAAGGAACTAACTTAAAAATTCATATTACTTTCATCGCCCTCTTCGAGCAACTGGTCGATGGGGGCGCCACACCTTCACGCCGGTGAAGTGGCACCCTCGGCGGTCAATTACTAGAAAATCGTCCTCAAATATTTCAAAGTGAACCCAAAGACTTAATACTTGGTGCTTTGGAGACATCGAAATATGTAACTGAGTTGCTGTTTGTCAAGATAAGCACGAATAAAATGTGTAAAATGCCGAAAAATAGTACGGCGAATATTGAGATTAAAAGTGAAATTTAGACAATCATTCCTGTTAAAGGAGTTGGCATCTCCAGCCTTCACTAGCATACCTCCCCACATACCGGTTTGGTTACCGGTAGCACCCGGCCACTGAGGAGTGTTTGGTTGACTAGGTGCGGGTGCTCCAGTCCACATGTTGGATGAATCGGCAGTTTCATCGTCTTCGCCCCAGGTGCCGCCAATGTTGGTTGAGGGAGTATGTCCCCAAGGAGTTTTAGCTTGTTGTTGGGGAGGTGGTTGACCACCATTGCGCAAATTTGCTTCCCAGAGTTCGGTGCCGTTGTTCACTGTTGGCTTCCACATGGGCACGCCATCTTTGGTTAAGTTTGGCTCTGGAGATGTAGGCACATCCCAGTTTGTGTCTTGGTTCACATGTTGCTGTAGAGAAATAAAAAGATTGGATTTAAAATAGTAATCTTCTAAGGGAGAAAACAAGATGTTATATTTGAAAATGGTTTATACAATCAATTACTTTGTACTGTCTTTATCTTCGGTAAATGAAATTTATTTCCTGTTCGAAAAAAACACACGTAAGTGAAGAAATCCTTAACTGCATCTGTGCAACAAAATTTCGATATTATCGCACAAATCTATCCTGTAGTTTAATTATTATCTGTGATCAATCTATATCTTATTAAATACGATAGTTGACCAGAGTTTTTTTTAAATACGCATTTAGGAAAATACATTTTAAAGGCCTTGGAGTTTCAATGTGACAACATTTGAACAATTATTTGGACAATCTGTTTCTCTATTTTCCCGAAATTTGAAATCGCAACTTTTTACGATGAAAAACGGTTTTATTTTGAAGCAAGAAACGTAGGTGACAGTAGACTAAAACATCAGATTTGGAGGACTATATTATTAAAATTTGATACGTTTTAGATTGAACAATAAAAAATTAAGAGACTTATAATCTAACATTTTCAAAATAAAATTTTAAAAACTGAATAATTTTAAATTTGCAGCCTTAAAAATAGAAGAAATTAAAAGGAACATTTCCAAAATTTCCATATCTCGCAAATTTTAAATTGAAACCGTAAAAACTTCAAATATAATACAAATTATTATTTAATCTACCCAATATCAAGTGACATTAAAAGTGATAGGACATACATACTTTATAAAATATGAATTTAAACGTTAAAAACTACGTCATTTTAAATTAACATTTAGAATAATCTAGAGTCCTTTAAAATTGAATTATGTACTTCGATTTAAATAGTTTAAAATTAATAATTAGGATTCATACTTATCAAAATTCAACCTCAGATAAATGTTCAACATATTATAGTTTACTTTCGATCGTTTGATCCTTTCTATCGCAGATAATAAAGAAGAGTGCATTTTTTCATCAATAAAAATGTGCAATATTTGTCATTACAAAAAATAGACCAAATGATCAAAAATTAATCATAACATTTTCAAAATTTATTGAAACTGGTGGACATCCCATTTAAAATCTAATAAATGTCAGTTAAAATGAACAATTAGAAAATGGAACAATTGAAAAATGGTAGATTCTAAATGAACCGTCAAATATTGCTCGATTTTAAAAGATTACCCAATTGAAGTCTTGAATTAGAAATAATTGTGCAATTTGAAATGTTTTTAATTTGTCAGTGACGTCTAATTATGAATTTTAAATTATTTGAAAATTGAAATGATTCATAAAGCTTCAATCTAAAGTTTTCAATTGATTAACGATGAATACTCGACTAAAAACAGTAAAATTTTGATGATTTCAATTTTTAACTTTTCACTTTAAAAATCGTTCATTGTTAGTCGATTATTCTTCAATTTTAAATATTAAAAAAAAAAAACGATAATTAATTGATATTTGCACTTAGTCGTGTTGTAACGTTTCACTATAAAACTGATTAAATTTTAAAATGCTTTTAATTTCTAATTCTTCAAGTCTTTAAAACTGAGCTATTAATTTTTAAATTTGAAAATGAACAATTATAAATTAAGACCTAAAAATAAAATTTTTGTAAAGTAGATAAAGACTTTATAATTGCACATTCTCAATTGAATGATTAACTCGATTACACATTGCGTAACTTGACGTGATATCCAGTTGATGAAATTTGAAGTGATTAAAGAGAGTTTTCTGCTACAAATTTTCGCTACATAGAAATACCCGCTTGCCCAAATTTTAGAAAAAGTCGACACCCTAGAAATACAAAGAGAGTAAAAAAGAAGAAAATGGTAAAATACTCACGCAGCCCCAGCCATCCTGACTAAAGAGTGCCTCCCTCATAGTATTGAGTTGTTCCAACTGTTGCTTAGTTGACGGATTAGTGGTAGTTGGCGTTGTGGGAGCGACAGATCCTTGGACAGGATTGACGATTTGATTATTGTTAGCATTGGACGTGGCTGAGGGTTGTTGCGGCACGTTATTGCTATTATTGTTCTGCGCAGTGGGATTAGGTCCCGGACCAACCGGATTGTTTGGTTTTCCCTGAGGCCACTGTCCATTGTTCTGATTTCCTCCTTGGATTGGATTGTTCGGTTGAGAAGTTGGCGGCCCAGGTTGGGTGTTTGGCGGTTGATTCGGATTGCTGACTTTGTTGACATTCCCTTGGTTGCTCTGGGCCCCGGGTGGACCTTGATTTTGATTCGGATTTCCAGTAACGGATCGGTTGACGTTGTTTCCGCCCCAGTTGTTGGGAGGTCCCGCGTTTCCTGCAGGATTTCCTGGAGTTCCACCCCATCCGGATTGCGTGGCGTTATTGTTGTTGGGAGTTGTGGCCTGAGTGGTTCCCCAGTTGGCAGCTCCACTGGTGTTGAGTGAACTCTCTCCACCGCCCATCAATCGCAAAATTGAGGGAATCCCCCATCGTCGTTTATAATCGAGAATCGGTTCGAGAATTTTGTTGCATGTACGTATCGGTCGGCTAAAAAGAGTATTCAAGGCATCCTTCAGTCGTTGACGTTCAATTTCACATTTGTCTTTGTCGAATTGGTAAGCTTTTTGATATGCTGGAATGAGAGTGCGAATATAGGCGATCAGTCGCGGCGACTCGAGTTTCACGGAGGAGAGAGTTTCCTTGTCATGTGCATTGATAAGAGCTTCTAGGGCGATACAGTCTTGATCGTGCAAGGATAAAAATTGTTGCGCTGCGGCGCTGTCGTCTGGATTGTTGGTCTTTGCTAACTTATAATCATTGGAAATCGAGTAGTTGTTAGTAATGTCGTGCTTTGGGTTGATATCATGGACCCAATGTTCCGATCGGATATCATCATCATCATCATCGTCGTTCGAGCAATTCTCGGGTTGAGAAACAGGTACAGCATTTGTTTGGGATGTGACGGTGGCTGATTGGCATTTAAGCGTCATCGTAGGCTCGCAGATAGTCAGTGTAGGAATGTTGACGGCCGACCTAACTCGCTCTTTGTCATCGGATATGTCGCGTCCGGTGCGAGACATTTCAGACTTATTGCTAGACTTATCGCTTAGCGTAGACTTAGATACAGACTTAACGGTAGAGTTAGATTCATGACCAATCTTAGTAGACACTTGATACTTATCGTTCTTAAAGCTATCGTTTAGAGGCTTGTTAGACTTATCATTATCCTGAAATGAAAGAGCACCAACAGTAAACATTGTTGCTTCGGTACAGTTAATACCATCATTTTGAGACCCTAACGTCCTAACATTAGTAGTCATTATAGAACTAGTCTTGTAGCACACAGCGACGTTAACAATGTCTTGGATAACATCTGGATTATTGTTTCTAATATTCATTTCTTCTCCGATACACCTATCGCTAACGTTATTATTATTACAATAATAATAATAATAATAATAATCATTATTACCAACGTCGTTATCGTAACGCTTAGATTCTATCAATAATGGAACACATATGCGTTGCGTCAGCTCGGTCACGGTGAGGTGTCCCAGTGGAGAAGTAGATGGTTCTCGGACTCGTGTGAGACTCTCTAGGAAAGATTGCAGAGCGTGGTCGGTGATTTCGTTTTTGGAAACGATAAGCGTAATGGAAGAACTGGCGGAATGCGCCGCGAAATTCTGAGCGTAAGCGGGGAACGATCTTTTCTCGAGAGTGGTGTCATCCAAATCAATTTGAAATTCAGAGACACTTTCTGCCGTTGGTTGACTACTCGTTGTGGGTGCGATGATCTTGTTTTCAACGAGCCATCGATGGATTTGCGCGAGATCGCTAACCAGAGAGCGGTTACCGCTTAGTGATTTCATGCTTTTCAATCCGTCAGAAGTATTATTTGTGTCAACTAGAAGAGAAGATTCAGTGGCGAGGCTCTTGTTGTTGTTAAGGAGAAGATAGTAGTCACCGTAACTGGTTGAGCTGAGCAATATCACAGACTTTGAGTTATTATTACTTATGAAACTAAGATTAGCCTTAAGGTTATTGTTGTCGCCTCTGCAAAGGCGGGACCCTAGTAAGGAGTAATTGTCGACAGAGTCAGCGAGATGCGGCAGCCGCTGGGGGTAATCAGACTTGGGTATCCTAACTAGGCTAGGTACCCCAGCGGGGTAGCACACATCACCCCTCGTAACGTTTAGATATAGACTTATCTTTAGTACCCTAATGCTTAGATCGCTAAAGCTATCCTTATTATCACTTAACGGCTTACAAGTAGACTTAGAATTATCGGCGGAGCTGCCTAGCTGACCAAGCAAGCTCGGTGTGTTTTGCTGTCTGTACTTGTGATGATTATGTTCTGCATTGTTGTGGTTATTTACTTTATTATTATCATAGGTTAGAAGGTGATTTGTTGGGTTTTTTGTGGTTGCTGGCGCCACTGACTGGCGGGCCTCGCCGATGCTGGCTGAGCTGAACTCACCTGTAATTTAAAACAATTACCCCATCAGCTATATTCAAACTATCGTTATAAAGTCATCTAAACCAGAGCCGGATTTTTTTGCCACAGGTCGCCCTAGCCCACCCTGAAATTTGAAACCTTTTTAAAATTTGCTTCACCTGGTTTTTCGATTGCAGAGTTGACAACCAAAAAAAGACAATACAAATGAAAATAAACAGGCATGGCCTTTTTGGCCTCAGGCGTAAATACAGCACTGGTCTAAATACTTTCAATACTAAAGCACAAGGTTCTATCTCTACGAGGGTGCTAGAGTTCCCAATACAATTTAAAATTATGAATCTTTAAAGCTTCTCGAGTTCGCCACCGAAAATAGAATCTTTCAATTCGCATCTTCTGATGCAGAATCTTGTCATTTGGACATTTCTTTTCTTAAATCTAAAGGGACATAACATTCATTTTTGACAGCTTCTTCAAATTTCGACATTACTTTAAAATTTTTAAGTTCTAAGTTTGTTTTAAATTTAAACGTGTCTAATTAATTAATTTTATTAACAATGAAAGACATTAGACCCTACAATGCTGAACAGCTCTACTTTTTAACAGAAAGAAAAGAACTAAAGTTTGCAACGTTTTCCTTTTTTTCAAAGATAGTTCTCGTTTACAAACAAGAATTAAAAGTAATGGTAGTTTATTTTCATTCAAATGAAGAGATTCTTAACTTTCACATAGAATAAAACACAACAAATATTCTTTATCGATTCTCACACGACTTTCTTCTTGTCCTTGCGTATACTCCATATAAAAAATATATTATCAACTCGTAAATATAATGTAGTTGAACTCTTAATTCCTATTTTTTATTTTACTTTGCCAAACTGCCAAAAACAGCGATTAACACTAATTTTTTGTTATGAAACTTAAACGCAGACCTTCCAGTAACGTTCCGAGTTAAAAAATTCAAATAACTAACTACTTTCAATTTAAAAAAAGTGGAAAAGTAAGTCGTTGGCTCAGAACAGATTTGAAGACAAGTCTTTTTTCTAAACTACAGAAGCAAATAATGCAAAAATGCATGTGTAATAAACTACTATGCCCTCAGAGAAGCTGAACCTGCAATTCTCTTCAGCTTCATTTTGGCTCAACAGGAAATCGAGCAAAAGCAAGGACTGTGATAATTTGGTCATTATGACATTATTATCCTAAACAAGGCCATTTTTCAAGAAAAATTGATAGAATCTCACCAGAATGGCGTGACAGGACGGTTAAGAAGTCATTGGCGGCGGTAGCTTCGGGGTGGCTGGTAGGTGCTGCCATCATGCTGCTGTTTATGGATTTGATATCACAGTACCTAGCGTGCTCTGGTCCGTTCCCCTCCCCCACCCCACTCAGACTGCTTCCCTCTAATACTACTACATCTCCCTGAAAATAAACAAACGATTTATTAACATCAAGATTACCTCTCTCAGAAACAATGATAAACGTTAGCTTTAGTCGATTAAAAACATTGAAATCGCATCCAATTTTTTTTGTTGATAAAAATATAATTGAAAATTAAACAAATAAGATGACGGACAAATGTTAACTTTCAAGTGACAAGATTATCACTGCTGCTTTCAATTAAAAGTAGAGATAAAATTTTGAGCAATAATCGTGGCACTACAACATAATCCAGAGGGCCGAAAAATTACCAGTGAATACTAAATTTTGGCCGCAATGGGGACTGTTCGAAAATCAAAACCGTGGTCACATTTTCTACTAAATTATTTGTAAAAACCTTAAACGCTTTAAAGGCCTTTCAAAAATACCGCCAAGCAGGGGAGGGGCATAGAGGTTTTATGCGTAACGCTGTCGAGATATATTAAAAAAATTATTATACTAAAAAAAAAAAGATTTTAAGAAATCATTAATGGGATAATAAGGGCAACTATTCAATAAATATTTTTAAACAATACAGCTTTAATTTTAAATATTTCATAGATGATTTTACAATCTGGAATTCTTGGGGCTTTTTTGTTTTAAATTCAGACTTTGACGGAATCTAGGGAAAAGTTATTCAATTTTATTGATACGTTACGGATATTCGAAGTAAATTTAAGTTTTCAATAAGCCACAGAAGATTTAAGAAAGTCCACTATTTCCTACTTCCTAGGGGCACCTGAAAAATCCCGATAAATAAAATTCCCGAATAATAAAATATTTGAGCATTGTATTTTTCATAAATAAATAATATGCTATAATTCGGCAATTTCCTATCGAGAATTTTATTAATTGGGAATTTCCCAATTAGGAAATAGTATTATTTGGGAATTTTACAGTGTCGGGAATTTTATTTTTCGGGATTTTTCAGTCGTCCCACTTCCCAATACCTTTTAAAACAATTTTCAAAAGCACTTCATGTTATTTTATTCAACCAACAAAAAAAAGTCTCCGATTTCCTGCTAGTAATATATTTATGAAAGGAATAATAATAATTTTTGAATTCCAAAATTAATTTCATTCAACAATTCTATCTTTTTCAAATAATTAATTTTTGTAAAAAAAAAAGTTACGTAAAATTTGCCGAGGAGATAACAAAAGTCCCTATTTTCGCTGACATCTTACGAAAAATTCGAGATAAAATGTAAAAAGTTGATTCGTTCTTTTTCGATAACAGACGAATTTTGTGTTTAAATAATTTGATTCCAAAAAAGGCCCCTTTCGGGTTTTATAAATTAAAATGATTGGGATGCTTTTTCGAACAATGATCGCTGGCTTTTATCACAATGTGGTACTATTTAGCATGTGTAATCTACAAGACTCTTTGAATAAAAAACGTAAGTAGGACTTCATTGCGAGGAATTTAGTCTTATCAAAAATAATCAGAAAAGTTCTGTTTACCTTGGAATTTTGTACGAAGGCATTTGTTTCGGTAGAAATCTCATGTGAACTAGAATTGTGTGGAAACATTGGGCTCAGTTCTTCTTTGGCAGGCAATGCATAGAAACCAAGATCTGAAAATTAAAAATATTATTCAAAACATCGAATAAAATTCATAAAATGATTTTATCTACAGTCGACATTTTTTGAATGATGTAAAATTCAAAGAAATTAAATTACCTCGTAGACTATCACTATCAGTGCGCTCCTAGCTCCATGCCAGTAGAGATCTAAAATAAAAAAGAATTCCACATTCAAAACAATTTAAGAATTAGAGGACAAATTCTGATCTCAAAAGGCTAATATGAAACGAGTTTTTCTAAATATCAAGAGCACCTCCTGCGCTAAACTTATCGTTAATGCTAATAAATTGCGACGATATGAAAAAGGTAATTTAGCTTCTCTGACTTGCATTTTTATTTAAATGAAGGCAACTATAAATTGATTCAAGGATGTCCAGCCACAAAGTGATTAACATTCCCTGAATATCACTGATAATAATCCCCAATCGGAGTCCCCGTTTTTCAAAATTGCTTTTTCGCTTACAGAGTATCATCATTTTGAACGAAAAAAAGGCTTGGTTGGTTATAACTCTTCAGCCTCATTTCCGTCGGCTGTACTTTAATATTTATGTAACTATAAATAGTGGATGACAGAGAATGTGGAAGAAGGAGACAACAAAAACATGAGTCTTCATTTCATGTACTGAATTAACTTTTGGCATTGCGAAAGTAAAAAAATTATTTGAAGCTATCGACAAAATAAAATCCAATAGAATTAAAATCGATGATATTCAAAAAAGTTATATAGGATTATTTGGAAAAATAGAAAATAAAAAAATTAATAGTTGAGAAATATAATAAATAAGAAGTATGCAGGGATTAGAAAAATAAAATGTTCGATTCAAGGAGAATGAATTTGTAGTCCTTGAATACATATTGGCTACTGCTATAATTACACAGAATATCAATAAAAATTTATTGCATCCCAAGGTCTTTCTTCCCTGCAAAAAATGGAATGTAAACAATACTTGCAGGAATTTTTCGCTGTAATATTCAACATTGCCGTCTCCATTATTCAAGAAAAAATAAATTAAAATGTTTCATTTTAGGCTCAACCAAGATTAGAAATGGATTTGCTGCAAGAGAACAGGCTAATCTTAAAACGACGAGTATTTTTAAATAAGCTACAAAAAAAGCAAATAAGAGAAACGCATAACTCAAGAGCTAAATAAAGACCGGGAAACTCGAATTCTGGGAGCGATTCCTATTATAAAAGTGCAGTCAGCGATTTTGAGATCAAATTTGCAAGGCTTACTTTCTATTCTGGGAAGGTAAATAGTACTTTAATGGACCTGATAATCGCGAATTTTAAGAGCGCAGCGGTAAAGGGTGTCGTGGGAGAAAAAAATCTGGTACAGACATCGACCCTTTAACAGTTGGACAAGGTCAGATTGAATCCAGTATTGTCAAATATACAAGTTATTGTGTTCCTCATAATTTTATATAAAGTTATTCCATTACGTCATCAAAAGGATTGTTTTGCAGATTTTTTTCGGTATAAAAATACTCAATTTATTTATTTTTTATGATATAAGATTATATATTATATTTATTCCGGAGTTTTGTAAATTTGAGTTTTCTATTTAGAGCGGAGCATTCATATTAAAAAGGCAAAGAAATAACTGACTTCTATAACTTAAATATTATTGCAATCATTAGATAAGAAATTAAAAGGCTTCTAATTGAGATTTTCAACTTTTAAAACATTTTAAAACCCCAGCAATTTGATTAACGTTGATTATTTCATACAGTTAAGAAAACGTTTATTGTTAGAGTATTCTATACATTTCACTGTTATTTCAATATACTATTTTAATATACTTTTATCCAAACTTAGGTGCAATTGTAGAAGAGGGGGTCACCTCTGTTTTGACAGGCTTTTTTTTCGGCAAACAAACTATTAGAATCTTTAATTGAAGAATAAATGAAACGATTTGACGAGGCAAAAGTTTGAAATTATTGTTACTTTTGTTATTACGATGTCTCAAATTTGGGTCTCTAATGATATCGGAATGATCATATTTAACTCACTGTTTAGGTGCTTATAAACATCCGTACGGCCAGAAACACTGAATAATTAATTAAAACCCCTTTGCCTAGGCACAAAAATAATGTTGGTAAAATCCCTACCCCTTTCCAACGTCTCGCGGGGGGCGGGAAGGCTACCCTTCCGATATCATGAGAACCCCAGATTTGAGACATCGTAGTTACAAAAGTAACAATAATTTTAAACTTTTGTCTTGTCAAATCGCTTCACTTATCGTTCAATTAAGGATTCTAATAGTTTGTTGCCGAAAAAATGTGTTCCAGCCAAAATAGGGTTGACGCCCCTATTCTGCAATCCAACCCAAACTTAATACATTGCTTGAAATATATTTTTTTAAACTCAAGTTAATATAATTTAACGTAACCTTTTTCCTTTTCATTCTTTTGACGATAATTTCATATCTAATCAGCTTCTGCTTGAGATTGTAGTGTATGTGAAACTTATCAATGTCATTAAAACTAATTTTTTAAGTAAATAGTATGTTATAACTACTCTAAGAAATAAGTTTATTTATTTGAATTTTTCATTCTTGAAATCATCCACGTTCAAATACATACGATTATTTATATTTGAAATTATTCTATTTAGAACGACTTAAATTTGAAACAGTCGAATTTTAAATATTTAAATTTGAAATTATCCGATTTGGGACGTTTCCCATTGCACGTTCTTTAAAGAAAAAGGCCTATAATTTGAAACAAAATTGCAGAATTTAGAATGATTCAATACAAAAATTGTACCATTTAGCATGTTATTTATTTTAAATTATCTTATTTACAAACTTTGAATCTGCAATTATTTGATTTTGATTGTTTTGAATCAAATTATTTGATTCCAAGCAACACAAACTTCAAATTAGAAGTTATGTTTCAATATTCTTTTGCATTTACACTTCAATGCGTATTTCCGTTTTGACAAAAATGACAAAAATAAAGTAAAATTCCTCTCTATTTTAATTTTCTGTTTGAAAGTATGACTACTAAGGAATAGTTTAAACTTAAAACCATACAAAAAAAAATCATAATACACAAATAGAATACACAAACAAACCAATTTGCAAGGCACTGAAAATTGCAATATTCTTGACAGAACTTTTCAAAATATCAATACTTCAAACGGAAAAGCGTCTAAAGCGAAGGACGATATCACAAACTCATTATTGTTTCACAAGAGACTATAACTCAACTTCATCATAATCGATTAACTTCACTTTTAGTACTTTAGCAGTAAAAACTAACATTACATCAAACTTCTGACCTTTCACGATTTACTTCACTCTAATCCAGTCACTTAAAAAAATCAAATTATCACTTTACAAAGATCCTTGCTCCAACTCCATGAAAACTCCAATCTCCTTCCAATTAACTTTAATCCTTTCAAACACTAAACGATTGCATTCATATTATTCCTTCTTGAAAATCAATCAGATTCAATTTGACTTCACCACTCACTGCATATTAAAACTTGAAAAATTTAAAACTGCTCCGAAACCGAGTTCAGGTAAACTAAAATACCCTGCAGAGCACACTATCAAACCGGAAGCTATCATTATTAGAGCAGAAAGCCTATAGCCACTTCGAGAAATTCACAGCGGAAATTTTGTAATTGTAACTCCAAACGGGACTTTTGCTTCTTGCCTTGCTTTTGCTCCGAAGTTACAAGTTGGAAGAAAAACCTTCCAGGCACCGGAAAATTCGCAATGATCGAAAGTACTTTCGACTACTTGACTCTAGGTTTGGAAAATATTGGGACCGGGCAAAAACGGAAGGAAATCTCGGTCCCGAAGTAGCGCGCACTCCTTACGCTCGTCGTAGTCAGTGCTATTTCGACAGCGAAAATACGAATTCCTCGCGGAGTGGCGCTGCCCCCTTCCTCCGCGTACCGAAAGGTCAGTCGACAATTCCGAGGCGCGAAAAACACGAGGAAAGAACAGTATTACCACGTATTACTCTCTCGTTGTGTTTCGCCTCTCTTTTCTTTTCTGTCTCGTTGAGGCGACGCTCCGAAATACGGGGCATGCAAAGTAACTTTCCCGAGTCGAACTGAAACGACGTCAAAAGAGGATCAACGATTCTACGAAAGAACAACCGCGCCCTCTCGTCTCGCCCCCTAGCCCCCTCATTCAGAGAACGAACCAACCCGTCACTGTGCACAAAAAGGTTAGATAACGAGCTCCGGAAAACGGAGAAACAACGCCGCCGTCGGATCTCGCTGCCTGCACTCGGGGCTGGGGGGCGGTCTAGAGTACTGCGGTCAGTGCAAAACGACGTCAACGTCGAGCATCACGGAACGCACAATTTGCACTTTTCCAGGTGATGAGGACAAACATGATTCCTGCATTCTTGGGGGAGGGAAAAAAATCAAAACTTACGCTTCGTGCCCGAAGAACAGTCTAACGCACGGAGCTATTTCGCGTACTCGCGTTAGAGTGTAGCTATTCTGACGAGCAATCCGCCTCCCCTTACAGATTCAGACGAGAATGAACGAGAATGCACGAGTGTACAGGGATGTATTAGTCGAGCGCCAGGCCCCAATTGAATTTGCGAATTTTTTTCTTGTGTTTTTTTTTAAGGCAATTGTTGGATTAAATGTTTAATGTTAGTGAATGTTAGTTTTTGACAATCGAAGAAAAGTTTTGTGACATTATGTGGCAATAATTGGCCAATGTATTGTTGTCTTATATCTTTATCAGGGTGGATTATAGATTATTAGTAGATGGCGCTAGGGGGGGGGGGGGGGGCGAAAATGAAAATTTCCAGCTGCAAATTCAACTATTCCATTTTCGGCTGAAAATTGATCATTTTTAGTTTAAAATTCAACTATTTGGATTAAAAAATCGTTAAAAAGTCCACCCCTTTTGGTAGAAATTGTACATTTTTTGTTTAAAAATGCAACTGTTTGGTTAAATAAATCTGTGTTAGTTGAAGATTGAACTATTTGGTTGAAAATTCGTATTTTTGATTGAATTCAACTGTTTTTGATATCAAATGAAAAAATTTTATTTGAAATATCAACTATTACATTTTTCGTTGAGAATTCAACTTTTTGGTTAAATTCGAATATTCTTAATCAAAAATAGAAATATTTTTTGGGTTAAAATATCAACTATTATACTTTTCGTTGAAAGTGGAAATTCATTGTTAAAAATTAATTTGTTTCTTATTGAAAAATCAACTATTTTGTTGAAATTGTAATTGTTTGGTTTAAAATTCCGATCTTTTTTGTTGAAAAGTTAATTATTTTATTAAAAAAGCTTTACATGATGACTTTGTGAAGCTCTTCCCCTTAGGCAATTGCTAGAGAGATTGATCAGCGACCTGGGTAGGAGCAGTGTTCGGGACGAAACTGTTATTTAAATAAACAACACGGTAATTCTAGATCGATCTAAAATCTATACCCCTCCCCCTCCTATACCGCCTCCTCACCGAATGAATCACGCTTACGCTTAATGGTGTGTGGGTTTTTTAAATCATTTTTTATAATAATTTCAAAATTGTAAAATAAATATGTATCCAATTATTAAACTGTTAGAAAATTAAATTTTAATAACAATATTATTTTAAACAAGTCAAACAGAATTACTAAAGTATGCTATTGTTTTTATTTTGCATTTTTTTTAAGTTTCAAGACGCACTCTAGACTAGAATGAAAATCTATGCTCAAAACTAGTATTAAATTGTGTACTCTTTTGACTGAAAACCTTACGATTCAACAATTAAAAAGTCCAGAAAAAACTGAGTAGAGAAAAAAATATACTTTTTATGGAGTTGACCATGAACCGAACTTTTGAGAACAATACAAAGAACCTAACTTTTGAGAACAATACAAAGAACCGAACTTTTGAGAACTTCACAAAGAACCAAACTTTAGAGAACGGCAGCAAGGTCTATGCTTAATGTTTCTGTTTCTTAAATGCTGAAAGGAAATTTTAAAAACATAAACTTAAAAAAGTCAAACTTTGTAGCAAGATTGCACAAAAAGGCGTGAAAATATTTGTTTTCAAAAATCAGTTAAAAAAACATATTCAAGAAAATCAATTTGTGTAACAATTGGACGAAAGGAGTTGAAATGAGAAAAGTATGTTTCTGATGAACCGAATACGTAGTTACACAAATTGAGTTTCTTGAGTATATGTTTTTTTTAAACTGATTTTTGGAGACATAATTATTTTTAAATCTACTTTTGCAATTTTATTACACAATTTGACTTTTTTAAGCTTATGTTTTTAAAATTTCCTTTGAAAAAAAAAGACATTTGAAATTTAACAAATGGAACATTTCGAAATTTATCGTACATTTGCAGTAATCACAGTACCTATTCCCCTTAAAAAAGGTGAAAAGGCACATTTTTGTTTAAAAAAAAAAGGTTACAATTAGTGATTAAAAACAGTTTTATAAGTGAAATAAACAAGTAAATCAATGCTTAGTAACATATTTTTACTTGTTGAACACTTTACACTATAATTGTCAAATACGTAAAATTCCCACCATGTAATTTCAAAGGAATATATACTTTCAAAGGAACTATAACTTTTAGTTTTCTTTCTAAATCTAGCAAAAATTCTGTTTTGACAAAGCTATGAGTAATTTAACTCCTAAAGTTAATGGACGTAGAATAATCTTAAAAAGTTGTCGACAAATTTCTTTTAAATTTTGTATTTTTTTAAAAACTAATGCCGGTATTGAACTTTTTGCTCTTTATTCTAATTTGTGTTTTATACATTAATATTTTTCCTCCAAAATACGAAAATTCACGTTTTTACAACAATTTAAAATACGGTAACAGTCAAAAGAACAAAATTATTCCCCTTAAACAGACCTGCCAAAGAAAGTTAAATGAATACGATTTTATGATGTCATTCTATATGGTTGATAAAATATTTTTGTGAAGGAGTAATTAGTATAACTTGAAAATGTATTTCATTATTATTAAAAAAAAAAAAACACTCTTTTAACCGGATTTATTAATATTTTTGTAAAAATTTGGATCATAACGCGTAACAAAAAAGCAGCGAGAGAATTATTTTTAGAAACCTAAAGTACAAATTGAGAACAAAAAAGTACTACGGTTTTTGATTACATTATTGTCTTAACGTTTTCAGAGAAAGTGCCACACTTTTGTTACTTTTAAAGTTTTTTACAGAATCTTCCGCCAGATTTAGAAAGAAAACTAAAAGTTCTACCACATGCACAACCGACAAAATGTATTGCCTGTGTTAATTCAAATAATATCACAGAAGTAAAAAAATTACAAATGTCCAAAATAGGTGCAAAAGGTGACAAAATTCCAAAATACATTGGTGAAATAGGTGAAAATTTTCAAAATAGGTAAAAAAATGTGAGCAGCTTACGATCTGTAATGACTGAATTTGCTCCATTGTTAATCGAAAAATTCGTAAAATTCAGAGTTTTTTCATATATTAACCAATTTACTGACATTTAGAGAAGAAATTGATTATAAAGAAACTGTTGCCCATTCTATAGCCTAATTCCTTTCGAATTCATAATTTGGGTTTAGTTGCAGTTCTAACAACAACAATTTTGTGAATCGCACAGAAAGTCTACAGGATACAATTACAGTGTAAATATTCTAAATGTTCACATTGTTTGTTAGTCCATTTGCAACATCGGGCCTGCAATTTCCTAAGTCACCCAAGCTAGAAGAATAACCCAGAGGCGATGGTGAAAGTCAAGAGTTACAGTTATTAAAATGAAAATTTTTTTAAATATTAAGACCATGTCTTTGTTTAAATTCAAAATCAATCAGGGTTGCTACAAAATCCTAATTTCAAAAATTCCTGATTCTCCCTGACCAACTTATCATTTTCCCTGGCCGTTATAAGTTTTTTCTTCAAGTTATAAAAATGACCTTACACCTAGGAGATCAATAATGTTAATGTAAAAAAATGTTTATTTCTAACTTTATCTTATTTATTTTATCTTGAATTTGTAATAAAAAATAGTAGTAAATAAACACATACATATTTCAACTTAGAGGTATTGAATTTTCAACAAAATATATGCATTTTTAACCAAATAATTGATTTTTCAAATAAAACAAAGAACAGTCATGAAACGTATGTTTCACCAAGAAAATAAAAATCAATTTTCTACAAAATAGTGTCATTGGCAACCAAAGAAATGAATTTTCAAACAAATTTATGAATTTTCCACCAAGACGATTAATATTCTACCACAAAACATGAAATAGTTACATTTTAAGTTAAAGAAATTAATTTGCAGAAAAAAAAAGTTTTCAACAAACTAGTTACATTTTCAACCAAACAGGATTAGTTCTCTATGAAAAATGTAATAGTTCATATTTCGAACAAAAAATATTTTAATTTTTAACCAAAAACAGTTAAATTCGAGGTTGAATTTAACCGAAGACAGATTTTCAACAAAATAGTTGAATTCTGAACCAAAAAAGATTAATTCTGAACCAAACAGTTTGATTTGTAACTAAAAGATGAATTTTCAAAAAAAGAATTAAATTGTCAATCGAGAAAGATTTTTCAGACATAAAAGAAGAAAATTCCATCCAAAATGTTGAATTTTCATGCTAAAAAGATGAAATTTCTACAAACCAGTTGAAACCCAGACCTTTTAAAATTAAAGGTCAAATCATCGAAACTGTAATTTGGTGATTGTGACTTCTCTTCTGTTAAAGCTCCTCTGGCTTTAACGAACACATTCTCATCACGTATCTCGTGCTTCGCACTCGACTTTTTCCAAAATCTGAACTTTTCTACATTATGTTCAACACTATTATATCAAATGTATATCATATTTATTTCTGTATC
>JAABKJ010002600.1:0-27736 GCA_011634705.1 Andricus grossulariae | reverse complement strand
TGTTATTTAAATAAGTAACACGAGAATTCCAGATCAATCTAAAATATCTATACCTTAAACCTATATACCTATCTACCTATATACCTATCTACCCATCACCTATATACCCATCCGCACATCACTACTTTCCAACCGAGCAATTCACGCCTACCCCGAAAGGGGAACGGCTTAATAATATAATAATAATAATAATACGATAGGCGGAACGCAATTTACGTTCTGTTTGAACTTATACCGGGTATACCCATATCGTTTCCATACAGTCTGCGCCCCGCAGTCTTAATTGCACTTCTAATAAAATATTTACATATCTATGAGTATGTACATATGCACAAGTGAAGCAGCAATAAGTTAAGATTTTTTTAAAACTCTTATAATTTATAATTTTGAAAAATCCGCCTTTGTTGGTGAAAGTGCGCGTGCGCGGCTGCGCAAACTACAACGCGCAAAGGGCTCCAGAGTCCGGAAGCCATTTTATACTAGGTGTCGCACTCAGAAAAACTTTAAGAAGAGTTCATGTGAATCTCTATGATTTCTAAGAATTTGTAATCAAGGTAAATCAAAGAAAAAATATATTGAAAACAAATATGCTAGCAAAAGCATGGCTATGCACGTAACTCGTTAATAAGAATTTAGGTGCTTAGAATCCTAAACTTGAAAGTAAGCGCACTGTCTTCTATTTTTAATTGCAATATATCTTCGAATATTACTTTTATATTATAATTCATAAATTTGAAATGTAATCTCGAATGGTCGTTCGCCTGCAAAATGAATTCTCTGCGATATTTATTGTATAATTGAAAAAAATTCAAATTGAAATATAATTCCAGCAAATCAGCAATAAAAAGTTCTTTACTTTATTTATTTTATTTTATTTCAGCTGTAACATAAAATGAATCTTGTGCAAAATTCCTTAATTCAAAAATTCATTTTTAATGAAAGAATAATATTTTTTCCAGGCGTTATTAAACCGTCGAGCGCTGAACACTGAGAGAATTCGAAACCTAAAAAACAAGATAGCTTAACCAATTAACGAAAATTTGATTAAAACCATTCTCTATTTGTGGACAAACAAATGGAAAAGAAAATATTTGAAATTATAAAGGTACAAAGCGAAGGTTTCTATTCATCAAAGTCAAGAAAATCAGACGAACCTTTATACGAGATATTTGATTTGAATTAAAAATTTAATCCGCACTGGTAGCCATATCATAATTTTGAATTATTCATAAAATTCATACAATTATTTTCAACTTAATATGACTTGCGATATCTATTTTATAATGAATGAAAATTTCCCTACTCAAAAAGCGAACTATATGGTTACGCTAAGATAAGAAGAGAAAGTCTGTTTTCCTATCTCATGTATGACGTGTGATGTATAATGCGCAAAAAACAGACCATTTGAGTAGCAAATCAAATTATTATGTAACCACCTTAATCAAGAGTGAAAGACGTGTTATATAAAGTCTGCAAATAAATTTTCAATTTATTATATTAAACGAAAATTGCCTCCATGAAGAATTAGATGAGAAGAATGCCACAGAAGGAGATGAAGCATATGAAAACAAATATCGAGGTTAAAACACCATTTAATTGCTTGAATTAACACTTTTTTCTGCCTTTCATTACATGATTATATTATTGACTTTTATAGTCATCTGGACACACTCACAAAAATTGAAAAATGATGAACATTAATTGAAAGTCAGTAGTGGATATATTTATGCAGATTTAGTACCACAGTGAATGCAATTAAAAATGAATAAAGTATTAGTTTTCGAAAATAATCAACTTGATATTAACATCTATTGATTTTTTGCCAAATTCACAAGGTTTTATTGGCAGTGACGATCCGCAGCGTTCTTTCAAACAAGTTTCTAAACTTACAGAATTCGATGATAAGTTAACTGGCGAAGCATTCATAAATGAATTTGTAAGTTTGAAAGGAAAATAATTTATTGTTGGAAAACAAAGTTTTTCAAAAGATCTATGTATTTGTATGAGAAATTTTGTTTGCAAATTTCATCACTGCACTCCCTCGTCGATAATGATCTGAATGTTTTAAAAAGTGTCTTAAACATTCAAAATATATACTTTTCGAAAAACCTCGCTGCACAATTCATAAACGTCAGAAGAATGGCAAACAAGCTTTTGCTTAATGATTATAAAATTCATCAATGTATTTTGGGTATGTGTTACAAAATAATCCGTATTGACATTTTTTTTGTTGAAATTTGTATACAAATTAATTTTTTAATAACAAGAATTTCCATTTGAACGATTATACCATTTCTGATATGAGAAGTAGTATTTTCATTACCCTATATAATAATTTTCTTATTTACTAATTAGATGCTATAATTGAGACGCACGGTTCGATCAGCGAATGTTTAAATCTAATTTCTTGGGAAAAAGTGCATCAGATGCTATTGGAACCGTGCTAAGTAATGTAAGAGATTGAGATAAAGGACGCCAAGAACGCCAAGAACGCCAGGCGGCTGCTAGTAATAATAATATTTAAATTGCAAATATAACATGTATTCAATATTTTAATATAATTTCGAGTTTAATATGTAATTTTAATTTATAATTCTTTTGAAGAAAGTTTTCCATATCATACCTAATATTTCTTACCGGCTCTTACTACGCTTCACTAATCTCACACAATTTAAGTGTAAATACAAAATATAAATAAATCTCGTTTGTTTTTCAATTAGTTGTTTACTAATCAAATGATGAAACCCTTCTTCACTAATTGGGCGTAAAAAGAATTACCCAGATGTGGCCCAGCTAGTTACCCCAATCTGGGAATTGGTTGGTCTGGGCGTTACAACCCAGACAACAGCAATTTTTAATATTATACGCTGATAAAATCATCGCTTTATGTACTTATGTGTTCAGCGAGAGATTATAAACTTTTTTATTTTTGTTTTAAAGACTAAACATGAGACCTTAAATATATCTAAGTTAGAATTATTCGCTGTATAGAGAGCAAAATCATTCATAATGGTGCATATTAGAAAAATCTATGAATTTCTCATCAAGTTATTGTTTGTTGTTGGGATATAAAATCATTTTTTCAGGGCAGCTTAAAAGGTGGCATTTAATGTTCTTTTATCTCTTTCCATTTTATCTTATCAACTACTTATTTCAATCCAGTAATTAAACTTCAAAAAATGAAAAATTCTTGCTGGTAGCAGAATGATGATTATCTTGCGTTACACTAAAAATTTCGGTGCAAAATTTCCTGAGTTCGGACAATCGCTTGTCGTTTTGAGTATCTTTCAGATTTTGCCCCTATTTTGACCCTTTTTTCTATTTTTTCAAAAATTAATACGGATACTAAAGAAGTCGAAGCAGAAGATGCACTGTCTGCAACATCGGAGACTTGATAATCTGCTGATGGTGAGAGATCAGTGGCTTCTTTCATAAAACTCATTTATTGTTATTTAAATTCACATTGAAGATAGCAATACAATTTTAGGTCTAGATTAATCATCAGAAATGGAATTAAAGTCTTTAAGCAGATGCACATAGTTTGAACTTGTTTCAGTCAACAAATATATTATGAGAATCTAGGTCTGGTAGGATTTGGATTAATTTTATAAAAAAGGATTAAATCAGAATTTAGTTCAGAATATGAGATTGAATTAGAATTGTGTTATGAGGATGGGATTGATGCAGGATTGATTACAAAAGCGCTGATTGGTTCGGGATTCAATTAGGGCTTATTTAAAAAGGTGGGATTAAATCAGATTGAAATCAAAATGAATGCTAGAAATCGAGATTCAATCTGGATTGTTTTCAAAAAGCTGGATTAAATAAAATGTAACTAGCAAAAGTAGTTAAGTGCACAGGGTGGGATGCAATCAGGATTGTTCTCAGAACCCGAGAATAAAACATCATTGAGATCAAAATGTAGAAATGAGTCAGGATTGAGCTGTGAATGCATCAAAAAATAGTTAGGGATTTTAGATTGATTTATAATTTACTTAAAAGGAAGTGATTTATTCACAGGTGATTTAGAACATTGGATTGGGATGGAAAAATCTGTCTTTCCATGAGATGGAGGAAAAATCAATCATATAAACAAATGCAAATTCTTTAAGCCATTACAAATCATGAATGCAAAAAAGTTTAAAAACAATTAAATTGTCGAATAACTAACAAAAATCATCAGATAAAATGTTGGACTGCCGTAATGTACATTTTAATTTTGTTCGAAAGATAAAACGTTATCACGCCTTACAACAAATTATAGATTTCTCCATTGCGTAATAACTTCGGTTTATATCTCTGAATTAAATATGCACAATGTAATGAATCTAAAGTATTTCATATTTCAATTTGAGATCATGGGTTTCCTTTATTTCTACAAAACGAGGACTGTGATTAGTATGATCTGTTTCACGTTTGTTGTTTTCCTTAAACCTATTGGTAAGTATAATATCTGCAATTTTCAGTGCACGCCTGTCCATATATTTTTTATGTTTTCCGTTTGATCGTACATCTTTAAGAAGAATAAAAAGAGTATAAATAAAACAAAATTTGTTTTGTGTCCACAATGGTCCCTCTTTTTCGTTTGTCCTGATCTATTTTGATCTTGTTAATTGATATAATAAAAAGCAATTGAATCAGGATTAACCTTGGGAAGAGAGATTGAATCGCAGTTGAGTTTATAAGCGGGGAAATAATCAGTATTAATTTCACTGAATTATGCTTTGAATAGGACTACATTCAAAAGCTGTGATTTGAACAAGATAGAAACACGGCAGATTTTAAAAGGTAGATTAAATCAGGATTGACAGCAGAAACTTAAATTGAATTAGACTTAAATTCAGGGAAAGGGATTGAATCCGGATTTAGTTCAGAACATTAGAATAAATCAAGATTGATTTCAAAAGCTAATTCCAAATTAGGATAGTTGAATGAGGACAGTCTATTAAGGTGGGATTCGGTCAGTATTCAGTTATAAATGTAGGAATCAATCAGGTTTATGTTTTGTCTTGTCTCTGAATCACTCGGAAATTTTCAAACCACTTTCAACTTTTTGGTAGAAAAATGATTAAAATACGGCGATCTAAAAAAAAAGCTTCTATGCTGTAGGCTAGGAGTAGACGCTGAAAGCGAGCCGAAGATGAGCCGAAAGCGAGCTGACTGCTCATTCTGATAAAGTCGTTTCACGGCAGTTGTGAATTAAGCCATATAAAGTGTCAACGCCAAAAAACAGAGGTAATGAGAAAGTAGGTTTCACTTCGATTGATAAAAAAGGATTCTAGGTAGTAATCGACCGATGATCATCTTTCCTTGTACCATAAACTCCTATTAATAATTTCCTGAATTCGGGCGATTGCTTGTCGTATCGAGCACTTCTCAGATACAAAATACTATTTGGAAATCGGAGATGCAAGATGAGTGTACACTATAGAATCTCCTACATACTGAAATGCATTGGCTTTCTCTGGCATTGTGTACGAGTGTGTAAATAATAAAGTAGGAAACGCTCTTACCTGCCGATGTTAGGAAGATGATGGATGATAGGTGAGCTGGAGGAGAATAAGGATATCGTATAGAGGAAGAAAGACGTATTGTTCATACCGAGAGAAGGTAATGGAGGCGACCTGTCAGACGGAGTTATGTCTCTTCTGTGCGAGAAATGTATTATTTCATGTCATTCTTTTTTCCATTTTTTCAAAAACTAATACCAATATGAAAGAGGTCAATGCACGAGATGCAGGGTCTGCAACATCCGGCTCTTGATAATTTGCTGATGGTGAAAGATCTGCGGCTGCGATCAGAAAGCCTCTGTCACGGGAAGAAATTTAATATCCAGAATCCACGATGACCGATTCGATGGGGTATGATAGATGAGAATGGGGAATTTGAAAACCTGGAGTCACCCAGTTTCTAACAGACTGATATGAGAGGATATTATGAATTTGAATTATGTGGAAGTTTGCCAATTCATGGTCGTTGATAATGTTCAGATATTTAGAAAAATGTAATTTATCGTTATTAAAATTAGTTTGAAGAGGACAATTCAATTTTAGGTGCACATTAGTAATCAAAAAATGGAATTAAAGTTCTGAGGGATAGGCATTTACATGAAACGGACGTGTAACCAGGAGCTTCCGGAACCTTGACTTTTTTTAGCTCTAACGAATAATCCATTTTTTATGTCAATATTTGGACGTTCAACCCGTACATTTTTTCTGCTTTTTCGTGGAAAGTCTCGGATATAGTTTGATCTTGTTTTAGCCTACAAATGTATTTTTGATAATCTTCATTAGGCTTCATTAGGATTAATTTTATAAGAAGGGATTGAATCACAATTGAATGAGAATTGAGCTTAGAAGGTGGAATTGAATCGGGGTTGAGTTCAGAAGCTGAGATTGAATAGGGATTGATTTCAGAGGGGATGATCAAGTCATAATCATGTTCTAAAGCTGAGATTAAATTAGAATTGAGTCAGAACTAATTTCACTAAGCGAGATGTAATACTACCTGTTTGACAAAATTAAGGATTAAGTCAAAGCTGACAACCAAAACCTGTTGAGCTCAGAGGGTTACATTAAAGCATGATTCAGATCAGAAGCTGGGATTCAATCAGGATTCGATTAGTACTATCTTCAAAAGGAGGGATTGAATCAAGATCGAAACATTATAGAGTTCAGAAGGTGGATTAAATCAGGAATAACAGCCGTAGTTAAAAATGAATTAGGAATGAATTTAGAGAGTGTGATTGGATTAGGATTTAGTTAGGACTGACTGAAAGGAGTGGGTTTAAGGCAGGATTGCGAAAAAAAACATTGGTTGAAACTGTGATTTAATGAGGAACAAGTTTAATATCAAAATCAAATAATAATTAATTTCAGAGGTTCAGAATAAGGCTTCAATTCAGAAGGTGGGATTGAATAACAGGATAGATTCAAACGGTCGTGATTGAATATGAATAGAATTAAGAAGTTAAGTATAAATTAGAATTTACTGCAGAGGAAGCAATTTTATCTTATCAGAATCACGCGACTGTGTTCCTAAATTGAAATTGAATCAGAATTGAATCGCGACTGATTTGCGATTGTGGAATTGAATGAATATTTACTTCTGAATGTAAGACTGAATCAGGATAGAATAATAAATTTGGAAATGAATCATGATTGAATTAGGGTTGACTAGTAAAAGTGAAACGGAAATGTTAACCAACTTAAAAACGCGAGATTGAAAAAGGATTGGGATCAGAATGTGTGAATGGAATAGGATTGAGTTCGTAAGGTGTGGATTGTATTAGAATTGATTAAAGAGAGTTTGATAGAAATAAAATAGAATTAGCATGTAGAGAAGGAAACAGAATCGACTTTAGAGGAAGCAGTTTCATCATAATTAAATCAGAACTATGTCCCTAAGAACATATTAAATTAGGATTAAATCAAGATTACATCAGGACTGACTTCCCATGATGGAATTGAGTTGAGATTAACTTTTAAATGTGGAATTGACTTATAAGTGTAGGAAATGATCATCATTTAGTTCGGAAAGTGGAACTGAATGGATATTGAGACGTAATAGAATCAGGATTGAATCAGAATTGATTCAGTGGTAAGTGGGGACTGCCAAAGTGGAGTTGATTTTAGAAAGCGAGATCAACGCAGCTTTAAGATCAAAATTTAAGAATAAATCAGGAATTATTTCAGATGAAGTACATTGTAACAGAATTTAGTTCAAGCGGTTTAAAGGAAGCGATTTAATCATAGTTAAATTAGATGACTATGTTCCTAAATTGCAATTAAATCAAGATTATATCGTGACTGCTTTCCCATAGTGCAATTGAATCAAGATTTACTTCTGAATGTGGGAATAAATCCGGATTGACTACAGAATACATGATTGAATGAGGATGGAGTTCCTAGTTTTAATTCCAAAAACTAGAGTAGCATTTGACTCAAATAATATCTCAAGCTAGTGCTACATTGGATTTTCAAGAAAAGTTTAGAATAAACTTGTATGGAGATACTATAACTGAATAATGACTAGACGAACCCGAGCAGCCTCTGCGGATCATTAATTCATACATCCACAAAAATACCTAAATAAAATTTCGCCCATCTTCCTTACATTTGAAACTATTTTAGAAATAAATTTAAAAGAGCAGCATGAAAAATGAGGTAGGTTTCACCATAGGGAAGGGTTAAATTCCGTGTTCTGGAATGAGAAGTTGGAGTCCATTAAATATTTCCGACCTCGAATACGAGTATCATTTCGAAGTGAAACTGCCAAAGAGGAAGAGCGAGCCCGTCGGTTGAGGGTGAAATAACCGTTAAATAAGTAAACGACAGCCCAAGGGGAGAAGGGAAACGTGATGCTGTATCTCCGCTCTTGCGGGGAATCGACTCCCACCGCCGCCATTGATGTCTCCCGTCAAAAGAACGCCATAGAAACAGTTCGGACAGTTGCTAAATGACAAGTGAGAAGCAGAAAAGGAATTGAAACAAATGCATCGTCAGCAGTTTTTTTCACTAAAAATGTCGAGGATTCAGTCAGGCGAAGCTTTTATAAAGGCAGGATGTCTAAAAGTATTCGCGTGGGTCGGTTTTGTTAAGTTCGCAGTTTTCTTCTTTTTTTTAACTCCGTGGTTTTGAATTCGTGTTTCAGTTGAAATTCATAAAAAAATTCGAGTAATATAAGGTAAATATATGGAAGAGGATGAGAAAAATCTAATTTAAGAGCTGTGGGATGAATCTGAAAAAAAAGGATTCCTGAATTTCCAAGTTCAACAGATGCACCGCAATGCAGTCACGCTTCTCATATTTACTGACTCGGCACGCATAAAGAGGAGGCTTTTATTCGTGTTATTTATTCGTTGCTCACTTGCGATGGAAGGGATACAATTGGCACACTATATGATTTCGATTTGGCTCCCATGATATTATCTACATAGTTGTTGCAGTTCCGAATTGTTACGGCTCTCTTGAGGCCTAAGAATTGAAAGCCTAAGACGAGCTAATTCAGCTGCTCATCTTGATCAATAAAATGAATGGAAAACATAATTTTAAATTCAATCGGGGCTCAATTAAAGCTTTACTTCCGAAAAAGGGATTAAAGCATAATAGAATTTAAAAGGTGACGTTCAGTAAGAATTGAGTTCAATTTGACTTCTGAAGGGCGAATGACTCATGATTGAATCAAAACTAATTGCATACGGTGAATTTAAACCTGAGTTGGTTTCAAAAAGGAGAATTGAATCAGGATTGAAACGGGACTTACTTCCGCAAATGTGACTGAATCAGAATTAATTCTAGAAGGTGGGGTTAAATTGAAAATGATTTGGAAAAGTAAGCTTGAGCTGGAGTTTAAATAAATAGCTAGCATTAAATCTGGAGTGAATAGAATTAGTTATGAAATAGTGGAATTGAAGCTGGTCTGTTTTCACAAAGTAAGATGGAATTAGAATTAAATCATGCTTGACTTTGGATTGATCTTCAAAAGTCTAATTAAGTCAGAATAACTCCAGAGTCTGGGTTTGAGATATAATAGATTTTAGTAGATAAGCTTGAATCACTGAACATAAAATGAGGGTAGGCGAGGTTGACTTGAATTGGGACTGACTTCAGGATGTAGGATTGAATGAGGATTGAATCAGGATGAAATAGAAACTAAGTGCAAACAGCGAATTCAAATCTAAATTAATCTTGAACAGCAGGATTGAATCAGGAATACCTTGTGGTTGTGGAATTTATTTATAATTAATGTCAAAAGGCACAATTGGATAAGGATTGATCCGAAACTGACTTCAGCAGGTGCGTTTAAATTCGAATTGATTACAGAAAGGATTAAATGAAGATTGATTTCAGATGGTTATATTTTGTCAAAATTTAAATTTGAAAGTTGCAATTAATCAGGATGGATTCAGAATTAATTTTAGAGGACGAGAATAAATTTGGGTTTTTTTCAGAAACTAAGGTTCAATTAAGGTATAATAAGGCCTTAATCAGGATTGACCTATGAAAGTATAATAAAGTCAGAATAACTATTTTGAGAATCTGGGATTAAATTTAAGTAGATCTCAGAAGATTTGATTGGATTAGAATTTAAGAAGGACTGAATATGAAATGAAATAAGAAGAGATTGATTCGAATCCGGACTGAATTCAGGATGTGGGATTGAATCAGGATTGAAATAACATTGAGTTTTGCTGATGCAACTGAATCTTAATTGATTGATTAAGTCAAGACTGATTCAGAAGGTAAGGTTAAGACAGAATTGAAATTAAAAACTTACATTGCATCGGGGTTGAATCAAAATTAAGTTTAGAAGACGAAATTGTATCTGGACTGTTTTCAGAAAGTAAGATTTAATTGTGCTTGAATCAGGCTAGAATCAGTATCAAACTTTAAAAGGAGGATAAGCGAAAAAACCTGTTGATGTTGAATCAGAATTGATATGAAAAAGTGGGGTTGATTTTGAAATGTAGAACTGAGTCAAAATAACTGTTTTTAAAGTCTGATGGTGAATAGATTTCAGTTTAGAAGATGGGATTAAAACAGCATTGAATGAGAACTAAATTTAAAACGAGGGAACTTCGGATTCATAATTATCTCTATAATTCACATCAGTATCTACAATTAAATGAGTTGGATATGGAATTAGATTAGAATCAATATTAGAAGATGGAATTAAATAAGAAGTGACTATCCTTGAAGCTCCCGAAAATTTCGAAAGTTAAAATCGTGCATTCCACTCGATTGGATCAAACCGAAATTTAATATTAACTAGCTATAATCAATAATCGATCTAATGCCTCTGGCTTGATGTAATAATAACAATAACGTTATAATGTTCTGACAAGGGAAGACTCTCGGGGCTAAGCGTGAAGGTATTAAGGGAACGGAAGTGCTTCTCGATTGGATCAGGCAATAGGTGGAAGGTAGTAGATACATTGCGACTTTCAAGTTGAGCTAAATTCGCCCGCAGCGAGGCATTTTGCTAAGCATAAGCGTTTGCATAGCCCAAGATTGACTTTAAGTTCCCTAACCGCCCAGGCTGGATGCTGAAACGAAGTTGGGGAGTGGCTGAGCTCGTAGGTTAAGCCACAACTAAGCGCACCCCTACTGGTAAGGTCCCACTGTCGAGTTCAGGCACCCCTTATAACAGCTTTTCGAACACATGCACCTCCCAAAATACACTTCAACACGTTCCCGTGAACTTGCACTTGTGGCTCTTAAAGGGTGTTTACTAATTCCCCCAGGCGTCTAGCAAAGTCGAATTTTTCTTACTGTATCTGCATTATACTACGAGGAATTATTATGCTATAAAAGGGGATCTCTATTCGGAAAAAATTATTCAGAGACATTTTTTTTTATTTTATTGACCAACATGGTTACTGAACCAATCCTTTTTAGACTAAAAATCTAAATTAATCTCAGCTTCGAAAGACAATTACTACTACTAAATCTTATATTTGGGAGTCAGTCCTAGTTGAATTACATTTATTTCCTAATGAGATTCCGATTCAATCCTCATGCATCTAATCATCTTCAATTAAATCTGTTTCAATCAGATCTTCTTAAATTAGCTTAAATTCAATACTACATTCGGATATCAATTTTGAGTCAATTTCAATTTAATCATGCTTGTAACCTGATTCAATCCTAATTTAACTCCATTTTATAAAGTCAAATCTGATTCAATCTTACTTTTCAAAAACAATCCTGATTCAAACTTATTTTCTGATGTGAATTCTGAATCGATTGCACAACCTGAAATCACTATGATTGAACCCCATTTTATCAAATCGATTCTAGTTCTAATTCCTGATTGAATCTGATCTTCTAAAATTGATTTTGATTCAATCACACTTTTTAACAATAATCCTGCAACCCCTGAATTGCTTCTTGACAAAATCTTATCTTCCAAAATCACTTCTAGTTCAATCCTAGTTTTTTAACAGACAATTCTGATTTAATCTCACTTTTCAAAAACAATCACGAATTAACCTCATTTTCTCATTTAAATTCCAAATCAATTGCATTTTCTTACATAAATCTGATTCAATTCGGTCTTCTGACGTGAATTCGTATTTAATCGTAGCTTCTGAAGCCAGATAATCTGACTGAATTCTATACTCTGAAGTCAATACTTTCATTCAATTTCAATAAGTTCATGCTTCCATCATCATTCAATCCGATCTTCTAAAATTACCTCTGACTTAATCACACATTTTGAGAATATTCCAGACTCAATCTCACTTCCTAAACTCAATTAAAAGATAATTGTACATCCTGATTTTTTTTCTGATTCAATCTTACTTTCTGAAATTAATTCCTATATAATTCTACATTCAGGATTGAATCATGGTTCAATCTTATCATCTATATTTAATTTTAATTCAATTCCAGCTTCTGAACGTAATTATTCTAACTCTTTTTTACATTTGCCAGTCAATATTCCAATAGTCTCACTTTTTAAAAATATTCATAATTATATCCCATTTTCTGATTTTAATTCTAAATCAACTTTAGTTATTAAAATATTTCCTGACTCAATTCTATATTTTGAAATCAATTCATATCCAATCCTACATTCAAAATTCAACCATGATTCAATCAGGTCTATTGAAATAAATCAGAATATAATCCCAGTTTTTCAAGACAATTAAATTGACTCAATCCTAGATTCGAAGGGCAATCTTCTCATTCAATTTTAATTTGATCTTCCTTCCAGCCTCATTCAATCCTATCTACCAAAATTTATTTTCAATGAACGCCACTGTTTAAAAATAATCCTGATTTCATCCGACTTCCTAAAATTAATTCTGAATAATTCCTACCTCCTTGAATCTTTCCTGACTTAATATGATATTCTGAAATTAATTATTATTTAATCCTACATTCAGAAATCAACCGTGATTCAATCTGATCATCTAAAATGAATTAACGCAATCCCAGATTCTGAACAAAATTGTTCTGACTCGATTCTAAATGCGGAAGTCAATCATGATTCAATCCTCCCATTTCAAGTCAAACCTTATTGAGTCCATTAGTTTAATTCTTGACCCAGATGCAGTCATGATTCTTTTTCAGGCTTCTAAAAACGATTCTAATTCAATCTTACTTTTAACAAAATCTTGATGAAATCCCACCTTCTGATTTCAATTCTCAATTAATTGTATCTCTTAAAAAATTTCCTGATTTACTCTCATTTTTTCAAATAAATTCTTATTTTACCCTACATTCAGAATCCAAATATAATTCAGTCTGGTCTTCTGAAATAAATTCTTATTCAATCCCAATTTCTGAAGACAATGAGTCGTATGAAACGCCGCATTCGTAAATCAGACCTAATTTAATTTTAGTCACACTTTCTGATGTGAATTTTTAATCAATTGTACATCCTTAAATATTTCCTATTTTAATATTATCTTCTGAAATCGATTCTTGTTCAATCTTACATTCGTACGTCAATCATGATTCAATCTGATCATCTCAAATCATTATAATTCATTCATAGATTTTAGAAGAAATAATTCTGATGAAATTTGACATTCGAAAGTCAATCCTCATTCAATTCAAGTCAAGCCTGTTTTAATTTCGAAACTCATTCAGTCTCAAATTTTCCCCACACTTCTGTAGACAATTCTGATTTAATCCTTCATTTTTAAATTAATTGTTATTCAATTATTCATTTTTCAACCATGCCTTCTATAATCAAATCTAATTCAATCCCAGTTTAAGAAATTGATCCTGATTCATTCGTACTTTTTAATATTAATTCTAAATCAATAGTATTCCCTGGAATAACTCCCGATTCAATGTCTCTGTAGACTTTGAGGTACACATTCTTATTGTAACACTCATGCTACGCGCTCGATTTTTGACAGCCATTTTTTAATATATATTTATTTTCTGAATTACCTTGAAATAAATAAATAAACTACAGTCCTTTCTCCGGGCATTCTTTCCTATTCCACGTTGTTATGCTAAAGATAGGATTTTTGTTTATATATTATTTTTTATGGATAAAACGAAATATCCTACAAGTCTTTTTTTCGATTTTTTATGCATATCGCGTCTTTTGGCGCAATATTGGAATGTTCGATTTTTTTCATATCGATTTCGACAAATAAATTGAAAACAAGGAGTTCAGACAAACGCTAGTACAAAGAAATGTTGCGTTTTCTTGTAGGACTTAAAAAAATGTGCCAACACGCGAATTGATCCGTTTATTTTTTCGAGAGTTATCGTGGTTACCGTCGGACGGTCTGGATGGACAGACAGCCAGACAGACGTTATCGCCAAAACTTGATTTTTCGGCTTTAGGGGGTCTCAAAACGTGGAGATCCGTTGAACAAACTAAGGTATGAAATTTCTGACAATTCTAATACTTTCTCAATCATAAATAATGAGAATTTAAAAAATCAATCAATTCCAATTTATTTATATTGTCTTACCAATACAATTGGATAAACAATATACACATTAATTTATTCGTGAGAAAATAATTCGTGATCCATCTCGTGTTTTTGTTGAGCTGAGAGTTGGTTGTTCTTTTGAAAATAAAATTAAACCGAGCGAACGCAATCCAGGGATGTCATAAATTCGAGCGGGGGCGTCGGAACGCGTGGCGTCGATTGAAATCGTACTCACGTCTCGCAATGCATTATAATGCATTTTACGCGTGACAGTTGTTATGGTTCGATTGATTTGTCACCATGCTGTTACACTTACACATCAACGAATCTGCGCATACAATTTCTAGAATGTCCTTGATACTGCGGTTATTTTCAACATATTCCTATACATTCCATAAATTATAATATTTGTAGAAGGACTGAAAAATCGCATTATTCAATCTGAAAATTAAATCTTCTCGCGAGAAATACAAGCTTCACGTAGAAGAGGTAAATAGATGAAACTATCAAAATCCTTGGTACACCTCATTTTAATTTTGCTTGAACATGGTTAAATATGCTTTTATTTAATTAGGTAAATTCTTTTAATTAAATGTGGAGCTGTATGCTTTGAAATTCCGGTATTACAGACTTTGAGATTATGTAATTTTCAATAATTCCTCATTCAGATTATTGCAAAATTATAAAGCTCATGTGTTACGCGATGCGATAAATTCTCTGTTATTATGAAGGATTTTCTGATTTAATTCCTTGACGTTACAATTGGCGGAGAGTTTTATTATATTAGTAAATAATTGAAAAGAAATTAATGATTTTACAAAGGAATCACAAACAAAATTTTATTTCTTGGTACAAATGATACTCAAGTATATTGAAGGTTAAAAATATTTCTTTGTGGTTCTTTTACTCTATTCTCGGATCAATTGAGGTCGGCAAGTTATCCTCAAAGAAAATTTCTAGAATCAAGTCTGCGATACACAGATGGACATGATTCTGAAAAGCAATTTTGCATACTCTGTAAAAATAAGTACGCATTCGAGTCTTCGAAATCGCGATGCTTTGAAAATGAGATTCTTTGATCGATTTTTCAAATCAAGTCTGACTTTGATTAAGTCCTTATTGCTCGCCTCGGGAAGCCACAAGAGCCATAGGTTTAGAGACCTTTCGTAAATCCTCCATATCGTTTGCTCTGTCGTTGAAGCCCCTTATATTCTAAGCCGAAAGCCGTTCGAAATATTGACTGTAGATCAAAACTTGTTTGCTTAAGAAACTGTACAGTTCAGAAAAAAAAGGATTCACTATTCACGGGCGCTTAGGATATAATTACAACTGTAGAATTCTGAAGTGAACCCTGATTCAACTACCATATTTTGAACTCAATTCTGATTCCATCGAACTTTTTAAGTCAATCCTAATTCAGTCTTGATTCAATGCAACACTTCAAAGTTAATCCTGATTCAATTAAAGACTCAGCAGTCAGTCCTAATTCAATTTCGCCTTCTGACCTCAATCCTGATGCAATTATAGCCTGATCAGCAGATGATAACTCAATTGTAATTCATCTATACATTTTTATCTCAATTGATATGATTCAATCGCACTCTCTGAAGTCAATTTTGATTTATTTCCTGATTTAGTTTGACTGTCTCAAATCAATTTAAATACAATACTACATATAATTAGACGTCAATCATTATACAATCAAACTTTATCAAGCCGTCAATACTGACCTTTCGCTTCAATCTCAACGAAGGAAATGATTCCTAATTAAGATCTGTTTCAACCACACTCACTGAATTCGATTTTTATGTATTCCCTGATTCTATAATTTATAATTCTATAATAGGAAGACAATCTCGATTCGATCCCACCTTATGACGTGAATTCAGATACATTCCATTTTTTCAATCAAATTTTATTTTCCCTAATCCATGCTGATGCAATCCTATAATCAGAATTCAATCCAGATTCGATTCCACTTTTGAAAGTTTATTTTAATATAATGCTAATAACTTGAAACTTGAACTTGATTAAATTTGAGTGCAATATAACCCATTGATTTCAAACTTGATAGAATTAGATTGTCTATATTGGCGTTTATTTATAATCTTTACTTATATCAGTGTTCATTCATTCCTGATTCAATGCCACCTTCTAAAATGAAACTAGACCTCAACCATCTGCTGCATTGAAGCTGAATCTGTGCATTCTGATGCAATCCTACTTTCAGAAAATGTTAATTAAAACCTTATTATTGTATCATTTAAGTGAAATTTGATAGACGAAAAACTAAGTTACTTGTAATTTTGTATTTTACATATAAGATTGTCTTGGATTTAACTGCTCTGAAGTTTATGTTTGAGTCAAATTGATGAGATTGGTTTGTATTGAATCATTCAGAAGATAGATTTGAATCAGGTGTCAAGGAAAAACTGTTGGCTTGAATGTATAAGAAACGTTGAGAAAAATCGATAGCATGAAGTACAGAATACCTACATTTTTTCTAAGAATTCTAAATTTCAGTTTTGAAATTGAACATTTTAGAGGCAAATTTGCATTGAAACATGATCTGAATTTCAATGCAGGTTAAATGCCACAAAATCTGGAAAAATATAGATACTAATATGACAACATTCCAGAGAGAAGCAAACCACGATCCCGTTAGAAGATTCAGATAAAACCGCGTCTCTGTTCCAGCAATATTATACTCATTTTCTGTGGAGCATTTAGCATCGCTGAAACGAGCTTGGAAAATGAATTAATGGAATTACGACAATTTTGTCGCGCTGTAGTTGGACATGGAGGATCTTTGAGTTCATAAAACATTGCATTAAACGAAGGGCACGAGACTGCTGCATGTTCCCGGCTGCGTAATTCGACGCTCGCAATAAGATCGTAACTGTCAACTAGATGTACGCTTACGAGGTCTGTTTCGTTATGTCATTGAAGCGACTTCGAGCATAAAAGTCTCTCATTACGAAGGTTATTCTAGAAAGTACCAGAAGCATCTGAAGAGTTGAGAGAAATTATTTTCATTTCCTAAGGTTTGCGCCTCTCGGATCTCGCGCTTTTCGCTCGATTATGTATTTGTCTGACACTACGCATTCGGATACTTTCTCGTCTCGCTCTTTGTATTCCACTTAGTTCACAGTGTAATGCATATATACAAGCTTTATAAATGGGTCCTGGTTACACTCGCCGTTATTTTACTTTTCTTCAACTTGAGTTAATCTAATGTCTAGGTACTGTCAAAGAGCTGCAGAGAAACGATAGTGCGCAAAAATGGACTCCGGAACAGGATTCGATCCCAGGCCGACACTATTTTAAATCGACGGTACATAGAGACGGACAATCCCTGAATCCTGGCTAAATACCATGTCAATCTCCAATCATTTAGTCGAACAAACCTCAGACCTAACATCTAAACTGTGGTAACTCCTACGGACGATAAGCATCATACATTCATCCCTCGCTTTGCCTAGCCTAAGACCTTATAAATGTGGTACCGTAAGAGATGTTACCTCTGTTGTCGGATTTTCAGTTGGGTGCCAATTATAACGGGGTTCCCACCATACCCATCATACCGGACCAGGATTCGAACCTTTGTTTCCCTTGAGACGCTGGTAGATGGGTATCATATAACATTAAAGGATTTAATTTCTTAATTATTTCCGTAATATTACATAGCCTCCTCCCTAGAAACGAGATGTGGACGAGTAACGACCCATCGCGTCGGATAATCCCTATTTCTTGTCTGGGTACTCTGTCAATCTCCAACCACACACACATCCTAAATCTAAAATCCTTACTGTGGTACCTCCTTCGGATGACCAGCATCTCACCTTTGGCTCTCTCCTTGCCTTACCTATGGCCTTATAGGGCCCACTGGTAATGTAAAGTCTTTTCCCTCTTTTGTAGGATTTTCAATTAGGCGACATTTAAAACAGGGTCCTGGCTACAACCGCCGTTATTTGACTTTTCTTCAACTTGACCTAATCTAACGACTAGACATCGTTGAAGAGCTGCAAAGCATCGATAGTGCGCAAAATATGACTCTGGACCAGGATTCGAATCCAGGCCACCGCTGTTTGTAGCCGACACACTGTCCACTGACTCATGTAGCCTGGTCATGACCAAGACTCACTGGCATTGTAGGTCCTTGAAGTTCTCCCAAAATTAACTCTTTGCTTCCTTTGCGATGCCGGTGGTTAGAGATCATATAACATTATGGTATTCAATTTTTGTTACATTTCGTGATGCGACATCATAATTGAAAGCCCGTTAAAACCTTTACTCTGAAAGAGATTGTTAATTTTTTTCTGATTTTAAATTAAAAAGAAAATTAATTTACTTGCGGCGCTATCGGTCTTTAATGAACGCATTCTCATCGCAGTACTCGCGCTTCGCGATCGATTTTCGATATGTAATTATATCATTCTGTAATAAATTATTTAATTACAATAATTTATTGTATGTACATACTATACACAACCGCGTAGAAATTATCAGATTTCTCTCTGGCATATTCTTCATCAAAATTATTATTGATATCTTTTAAGAGAACTAGAAAGTTCCTCATATGAGAGTTTTTGAAATGTTACCTTGAATAATATTAAGGATAGTTGCTAAAATTTCACCACTTCAGGGTTCAGTAATTTTCCACGTTTCATAATCTATGTAGACATCGTTTGAAAATGATAAACAAAAAATTAAGCAAAATGTTTTGTCTTAAAATAAAAATTGAAGAAGTAATTGAAATTGAATTAAGACTGAATGCCAAAGCTGGATTTGAATCATTATTCAGTGCAAAAGGTAGGGTTCAATAAGCACTGAATTCGGAATTTGTGATTTCATAACGATTGATTTATCTGAGGAGCATAATTAAATCAGGATTGACTTTAAAATATTAGAAATAATACGAACTGACTTCGGAATCGTTGAGTAAATCAGGATGAATTTGGAAAAGTGAAATTGAATTCGGATTGTATCAGGATTTACTGAATTGGACTCGATTAAAAAATGTGGAATTAAATCTGGATTGAATCAGGACTTACAGGAATCGCTACTGACCACAGAAGGTGAGATTGAATCTAGCCTCAATGCTTGTCCCTGATGTAATTTTTTGTTCACGAATAATGGAAATTGAACTCATCTGACCTGAATATTGACTTCAATTGATTACATTTTGGTCTAATTCAGTCCCATGTTTTAAAATTCTTCTCCTAAATTCTACCCTGGAACAATCTTTTAGTGATAAATCCTACGATCTACAAATTTTCAACTAAAAAATTCTCAGCAACCCTAAATACAAAATCCCTTGCATAATTCTCTTCCCACCCCCTCCCTTCAATGCTAACCAATCTTTTTGCGACTTTCTGTGCTCTCGCGGATGAGTGATATAAATTTCTCAACTATTCGAAGCGCTCGGTCGGGCGTAATAGAAATGAGAGTGGTTATTGAAATTCTTTGGGGGGCGGAAGCTTGTGGATTTTTTTCCATTCGACGCCATTCTTCTATCCGACCGCGTGTCTGGGATTGAGCCGCTTAGGCATTCGCGAGTGAGTGACGTGAGAATGTCTCTCCCGTTCTTTCAAGTTCCTCCATCGCTTTTCCACGTTTCCCATTTTCCAACGAGAGAAACAGAGAAAAAGAGATCGACCTAGCCCAGTTAAGCGTATTCAAAGTCGAAAGCTTAAATCCACCACCGTGGAAATCCAGAGGAATTTAATGCGACGTGCGAGGACAACCGAGAAAAGTCCTGAGCTGATCTCAGCATAAAAGAGAAGATATAAATTATTACGATAATCAGATTTTTAACGATCTCAGAAATTCGTGAAAATTGAAAGATTCTTTATACAGTCTTTTAGTGACGAATCGACGAAATCATGCCTCTCTTATTTCCCTTGTATTTTTTCCCTGGGAAATACATATTTAGGGGGAAAAAGAGAGCAATGCAGAAACATAAAAGGTAATTCCGATTATTAATGATACTTTTCTTTGTAAAGTGGAGAATGCAATAAGAATGCTCGCATTTCGCTCAATTTTCTTCAAGATTAATAACGGGGAGGAACAAGAAGGTCGATAAATTGCTGTACATTCAGCTCCTCCAGTGTACGTAAAAGGGTGTTCTGAATCCGTTTACAGGAATCCGGGTTTAGCTTTAAAATCAATGTTTTGCTCCCTGAAGGCTATTTAAACAAAATGTAACAATCTTAGGCTGAAAGAATTAAAAAATATTGAATAGAATTAATTTGCATTATGGCACCGTTATCTATGGTCAGTCTTGACTCTATCCGGCTCAAATACTAACGTTAGAGTTAATTTTGATTTAATTCCAGGTTTATAATAGTCCTGATTCTTTCTTATTTGACTTTGATCTTCTGAACTCAATTGAGATAATAATTTCTAAATCAATCAGACCTTTTAAAGTCAATTCTGGTTCAATTTCAGTTTCAAATATCAGAGGAAAATTAGGTTAGCCAATATAGGTTGAGCGCTAAATGGACTTTAGAGGATGGAATTGATTCGTATTAATCAATTACTACTGCATCAGAATTAATATCCAATCATATGATTCATTAAATTATTTTATGATTCAATTTCAAGGAAGGCATTGAATTACGATTCAATCAGAGCCTATTTCAGACAGTGAAACTGTAACAGAAATGAAGCATTTGGCATTTCAGAAAGTAAAACTGATTAGTAATGTTACAGAAGTGTCACTCGCCGATTTGGATGAAACTTTTCAAATTTGTAGAGTTTTGAGAAATAATCGATATGTATTTTTTTACATCGGCAAAGGTTCAAGTTTGAGGGTAGAAACCACCCCTCGTATCTGAGGGGTGGTTTTCACGTTTGAATTGGAATCAGTGGAGTGATTTGAAAGTTGCGATACTTATTTGGGGATTTTGATGTCGTTAAATCCAAATTTGAGGTAAAAGTGGCAAAATTGAAGATGGCGGACTAAAAATGGCGCCTACACTTCAAGTTGTGTAATTGAAGTAGTGTAATTGAATCAGAATTGACTGTGGCTAGTGAAATTGAAATACGATTGATTTTAGAATGTAGCATTAAATCACGAATAAGTAAGAAATGTCAGATATGACCAGTAAACTTTAAATGATGAGGTTTAATTAGGAAAAAATAAAAATTGATTTGATTGATTTCGAAGTGTGTAAATAAATAAAGATGGAATATAAAAGGGCGAATGGAATCAGGGTTGAGTTCAAAATGTGGGAATGAATTAGAATTGAAATAAAAAGGTGAATCAGGTTTTTGTTCAAAATGTGTAGTTGGATCAGGATTATGTTAAAGAGGGAAGAAATCAGGCTGGAGGTCAGAAGGGAAATTGAATCAGGGTTGACTTTAAAAACTGTGATTGAACCAGGATTGAAACGAAACGGTGAGATTGCATTAGACTGGAATTATGATTGTAATAAAATGTGTGATTGAATCAAGATTAAGTTCCAAAAATGTGATTAAATCAGCATTGAGAATCAGTATGGAGTTCGCAAGATGGGAATAAATCAGTATTGAGAAGAAAAGGTGGGATTGAATTAGGATGGAATTAGGATTGAAATAGAATGTGTGACTGAATCAGGAATAAGTTCAAAAAGTTTGATTGAATCAGGATGGGCTTCAGAATTTGGGAATACAACAGGATGCAATTCAAAACTTAAAATTGAATCACGATTGAGTTTAAAGTCTGGGAATCAACCAGAATGGAAATAGAAAGATAAAGTTGCATCAGGATTAAATTCAGATCAAAATCGAGTGTCTGATTAAATCAGGAATGGAGCAAAGTGCATAATTGAATCACAATCGATTGTGAGTTAAAAAAGTGCGATTGAGTCAGAACTAACGATTGAAAGGTCGAAAAAATTAAATAGTGAAGTTCAAAAGGTTGAATTAAATCAGTGTTGACTTTAAAAGTGCAATTAAGTTTAAACGTGGTAATGAATCATAATTGAATTGAAAATATAAAATCATATCAGGATTCAATTTGGATGAAAATGAGATGCCTGATTAAATTAGGATTGAAGTAGAATGTATGATTGAATCAAGATTGATTATAATGTCAAAAATGTGTCATTGAATCAGAATTAAAATTTGAAAGGCCGAAAGTGTTCAATAATAAACCAAGTTCGAAATATTGGATTGAATCAGAATTGACTTAACATGTGTAACTGCATTAGGATGAAGTTCAAAATATAGGAATAGGTTAGGATGCAATTCACAATTTTGAATTAAATCAGAATTGTGTTCAAAGTGTAAGAATGAATCAGAATTGAAAACAATTGCATCAGTATTCAGTTCGGATCAAAATAAAGAGTCTGATTGAATTATGATTGAATCAGAATGTATGATTCAGTCAGGATTCATTGTAAGATGAAAAAGTGCGATTGAATTAGAATTAAAAGTTGAAAGGTAGACAAAATGAATTAATGAATGAAGTTCAAATGATGGAGTGAAATCAGAATAGATTTCATTAGTGTGATTAAATCAAGAGGAAGTTCAAAATTTAGGATTACATCAGAATGGTATTTAGAATTTGTAATTGAATCACAATTAAGTTTATAATTATGGAAACAATCAGAATTTAGGTAAAAAAATACAATTGAACCAAGATTCAGTTTGAATAAAAATCAAACGTCTGATCGAATTAGCAATGAATCAGAATGTATGATTGAGTAAAGATTAACTGTGAGTTGAAAAATGCGATTGAATTAAAAACGAAGGTTGAAAGGTCGAAAAAAATTGAATAATAAACAAAGTTCGAAAGATGGCAATGAATCATGATTAACTTCAGAAGATGTGATTAAATTCAGATAGTCTTTTGATAGTTGAAATTATACAATGAAAATAGTTTCATTCTATATCATAAATTTAGATTAAAAAGGGAATTAATCGAAATTCACTCCAGAAGGTGGGATTCAATAAGGATATGAAATAAATATGAATTGACTTCAGTAATTGGGGTTGAATAAGGTTTGACTTACAACGGTGGATTGAATTTGGATTGAATTGAGAAAGTGAGATTGTTCTCAAATTGACTTCCGATAGAAATATTAAATCAGAATTCTATCGAAATTGACTTTCGACTGTAGAATTGTATCGGTATTGAAATAAGATATGTGATTGAATCAGAAAGATCAAAATTTTGGGATAAATAAAAATTATTATCAGAAGATGGTATTGAATCATAAATAAATTCAAAAGTTGGCATTGAATCAGGAATGACTGGAGAAAGCAAGCTTCATTCAAAACGGACTGCAGAAAGTTAGATTCAATTAGAATTTATTTCTGCGCGTAGAATTGATGTTGGAATAGAATCAGAGTTTGATCAGGACTGTCTTACGATTGTTCAATTAAACCAGGATTGAATCAGTTGACTTACAAAGGAGGAATTTCATCAAGGTTATTTTTAGGATTAATGATTGAATCTGGATTGAGAGCAAAGTGCGAAATTAGTCAGGATTATGTTTAGATGGGACAATTGAATCAGGATTGAGTCCGAACTAACTTTACCAAGTGGGAATGAATTAGGATTGACTCCCGATGTTGAGATTAAATCAGGAGTTTCTTCTACAGATGACATTTAAACAGAATTATATCAGAACTGAGGAAGAAGCGATGGTCCTAACGGCTAAGGCAAAAACTTCAGATCCACTACTTCGATTCCCGGCTAGAAAGGAAGTGTGATTGAATCAGATATTGATCGTAAGTTATAAAAGTATGATTAAATTAGAATTAAAGGTTGAAAGATCGAAAAAATAGAATGATAAATGAAGTTCAAAAAATGGGATTGAATTAGGATTGACTTCAGAAGGTGTGATTGAATTCGGATAGTCTTTTGAAAGTTGAATACAATGAACATTGTATTATCTATAGTTATCTCTTTTAACTCTAATTCACTTAAATCAATCTTCTACTCTTTTCTTTTCAATCAGATCTTTTTTCACCTGTTTTATCTCGGGATTTTATCCTCGAAGAGTGAAAATACACGTCTGGTCTAATTGGTTCCATAGCTTGGTAAGGGAAGGCTCGCAGGGTGAATGGTTGGACTCGATGTCCTGTCCATCATACACAGTGAATTCTGTCGATAGCAGACGTTGGCCACGATCCTTTTGGATCGGTCCGAGTCGTCGTTTGATGTGGCACTGTGATATTGAGAGCATCGTCTGCTGCCACTAACTTCGATAATCGATACCAAATGTACGTGTGATGCCCCAACGGCAATGGAAATCGTCAAAGGAGGTCTTTAGCTTTACCTGCAGTATGTTCTGCAAAAGCACTTTAACGTCACTATAACTGACGCGAAATGCGATTTGAATCCGACATTAATAATTTTTTTCGATACGCCAGCTTTACAGAGAGAAAATGTCCGGGACATTTTTTCTTTGGACCAAGCAGTCAGTCCTTTAATCGAGTTGGTTCTACTTCTTCAATAAAGTTAGCTTTTATTGGAATTGGAAAATCGGTTTCATCAACACTCAGAGGAAGATTCACCACATCCGAGGACAAATATAACTTGGGTGCAAAACGACTTAGCACTAGGGTGGTGCAAAAATGCATTGGCATTTTTTTCTCGAATTTTCACTCACACCTCTCCCAATTGTTAGATGTTGAAATAATTTGTTTGGACAATTTATTATTGTTAATAGTAATATTCTCCAAAAGTAGAACTTAAAATTTTTAGTTACAATACAAACTTTTTGTTTATTTTTCACTTAGTGCTAAGTAATAATAAATTAAATTGAGCAACCGTAATTGTTGAAACAAAATAATATTCTTTATTACTATCTTTTCCTATAGTAATGCCAAAGAGTTGCAGTTTTCTGAATTTTTCAACCTTTTGCCTACATCCTACTTAGTGCAGTAAAACTTTAGGAAATTTAACAAAAATAGTTGTCTAAACAATTAATTGTGACTTCTAATAATCTTCTTTCTCAATAATGCTAGAAAGTTGCAGTTTTTTTCTGGAAGTTTCCACTTTTTGTTACATTACATTTGGTTACATAAACAAACATAATCATCCGAACAATTTATTATTATTTTTTAATATATTATTTTTGAATAATGCTAAAATTTTTTTTTTTAATTTTCAACTTTCTTTCCAATCAACAAATATTTTCTTTTTGGTCCACTTTTCACATAGAACGAGGTAACAATTGATTGAATTTATCAAACATAATTGTTTGAACAAATTATTATTGTTTAAATGAAATATCATTTTTTATAACTGTCTTCTTCTATATTAATTCTAAATATTTGCAGTTTTTTAAATAATTTTCAACTTTCTGCCTGCGTCCTACTTATTAGTAAAAACACAGGACCGCAAAATCTAAACCCTTGCAAAACGGACCAGACTAGGTGGGTCTTATATTTTCGGGGTCGCTGAATTCGAATCCGTCGTCCGTTTGACCCCATTAGGTCAGGGTCAAGGTCAGTTCGAGGTTAAACTTACAAAATTCATCGCTAAAAAATTAAGTCAGGGTACTTATAGGTTTTTGGGGTCGCTGACTTCGAATCCGTCGTCATGGTCAGTTCAAGGTCAAACTTACACAATTCATTGCTAACCAATAAAGCCAGGGTCATTATAGGTTTTCGGGGTCGCTGAATTCAAATCAGTTATCCCTTTTGTCCCATCAGGTCAGGGTCAAGGTCAATTCAAGGTCAATCCTACAAAATTCATCACTTACCAAATAAATCAGGGTAGCTATCCGTTTTCGGGGTCGCTGAATTCGAATCTGTTGTCAAGGTCAGTTCAAGGTCAAACCCACAAAACTCATCGCTAACCAAATAAGTCAGGGCACCTATAAGTTTCAGGGATCTCTGAATTCGAATACGTTGTCCGTTTCGCCCCATCAGGTCAGAGTCAAGGTCACTTCGAAGTCGAACCTACAAAATTCATCGCTTACCAAATAACTTAGGGTAACTATAGGTTTTCGGGGTCGCTGAATTTGAATCCGTCGTCCGTTCGGCCTCATCAGGTCTGGCTCAAGGTCAGTTTAAGGTCAAACTCACAAAATTCATCGCTAATCAATTAAGTCAGGGTACCTATACGTTTTCGGGGTCGCTTGATTCCAATCCGTTGTCTGTTTGGGCTCATTAAGTTAGGATCAAGGTCAACTCAAGGTCAGATCAAACGGACAACGGATTTGAATTCAGCGATCCCGACAACCTATAGGTATCCTGACTTAATTACTTAGCGATGAATTTTGTAAGTTTGACCTTGAACTGACCTTGACCCTGACCTGATGGGACCAAACGAACAACGGATTCGAATTTCGCGACCCAGAAAACTTATAGGTACCCTGACTTATTTGGTTAGAGTTTAATTGTGTAGGTTTGACCTTGAATTGACCCTAACTCTGACCTGAGGGGCGCAAACGGACAACGGATTCGAATTCAGCAACCCCAAAAATATAAGATTCACCTAGTCTGATCCGTGTTGCAAGGGTTTAGATTTTGCGGTCCTGTGTAATTATTGAAAGTGAACAAAAATAATTGGCTAAACAAGTTATTATTATTTTTAAGAATACGTTCTTTGAATAATACTAAAAACTTGCGATTTTTTTTTAATTTTACCATTTTTGTCCATTTTTCAATTCTAGTAAGGTAATGGTTAATCAGCATTAACAAACATAATCGTCTAAACAATTTATTATTATTTTTAATAATATTCTCTCCGCATAATTCTAAAATACTTGTTTAAACAATTAATTGTGACTTCTAATAATATTCTTTCTCAATAATGCTAGAAAGTTGCAGTTTCTTCTGGAAGTTTCCACTTTTTGTTACATGCCATTTTGTTAAATTAACAAACATAATTGTCCAAAGAATTTTGTATCATTTTTAAACATATTATCTTTGAATAATGCTGAAAAGTTTTCTTTAATTTGCAACTTTCTGTATTTTAAGTAAGAAAATGGGGGTGTACTTCCGAAAAGGACATATGTCCGATTTTCTTCGGGCTCCGTGTACTAATGTATTTTGACGCGCTGATTATGAATATGATAGTGAAAATTAGCGAATAGTCGATTTTAATGGTGAAAACCACGAAAAACCCATAAAAATCATGTTTTATGCGTTTATCTCAGCTAATATGCAAAATAAAATAAAATTTTTCGAATAAAAGTTGTAGATATCATTAAAAAACACTTTTTTTATTGCATAAATTTTTTCGTAAAAGTGATAGTTTTCGAGAAAATCAGCGATATATCGATTTTTCACATTAAAAATTGTATAGAATACGTGAATTCATAACTCCATTAGTTTCGGCTTGGTGCCTACTGACGCTCTTCACCGCGAGAAGGTTGGAGTTCT
>JAABKJ010002599.1:0-27739 GCA_011634705.1 Andricus grossulariae | reverse complement strand
GTTATGGAAATTTCAAGAAGTTTTCCAAAGATTTCATGAAATTTTAAACAAAATCGATTTTCAAAGAGCTCGAAGACAAACTTTTCTAAAGATTCACAGGAAATTTAAAATGTTTATTTTTTATTTAAAAAAATTGTTTCATTAGAATATTTCAAAAGATATCGAAAATTATGTTCAAGAATCTGAAAGATTGTGAAATTGTTTTTATTTTGCAGGATTTTAAAGGATTTCCTAAAATTCCGAAAAATAAAGTAGAAGATTTTTTGCACGATTACCAAATTAAAAAAAAATAGATTTTATTCAGGAAATATAAAGAAGTTTTAAAAAGGTTAAAAAAAATTGAGAAAGGATTTCAAAGAATTTAGAACGATTTCAAAACATTTAAAACGAAATGTAGATCATGAAAATTTTAACTAAAGTAGGATTTTAAGAATTTTGAAAGGTTTCAAGAGATCTTAAAGCAAGGGAATAAAAAAGTGTTCTTTTAAAGATTTTCGGGAATACTGAATTAAATCTTATTTTGAAAAATTTATTTTAAGATCAAATTGAAAAACATTTTTATGCATTTCAAAAGATTTCCAAAATTGTCAGAAAAATTTCTGGAAGATTTCAAAGCAAATTTTCATTTTGCAGAATTTTGAGAAAAAATAGGAAAAATTCTACTTATTTGAAAAGACATTGAGAAGTTTTGAAAAAATTTCAAAAATAATTTAAAACTTGGTACGATTTCAAGAAACTTAAAACAAAATGTAGATTTTGGAAGGTTTTGAAAAAGAAGGTTTTTAAGAATTTTGGAATTTCAAGAGAATAAAAAAGTTATGTTAAGATTCCTGGGTAAATTTAAATGATATTTGAGTTTGAAAAATTAATTTTGAGATAAAATTGAAAAAAATTGAAAATGCTTCGAAAGGTTTCGAAAATTGCCGAAAAAGAATTTGGAAGATTTAACAGCAATTTTCGCATTTTTAGCAGTTTTTAAAAAACATTTTAACTTCAAAAAATTTCAAGAAATTGAAAATAAAATGTAGATCTTTGAAGTTTCGAAAAAAAGGAACTTTTTAAAACTTTCGAAAAAAGAGGAAGTTTTTAAGAGTTTCGAAAGGATTCAAGAAAATAAAAAACTTTTTCTTCAAAGATTCCTGAGAAAATTGAAATTATTTTTCATGAGCCATAAAGAGAGAAATGAGTCATAACAATGAGGATATAAAGGCACTAAAGGTAAAAGGAACAAGAAAAGGAGATTGGTGAATAAAAGAAAATGAAAAATTTAAATAAAAGGTAAAGAATATGAAAATGGGATAGGTAAATGTAAACGAAGAGATGGAAATAATGGTCGGAGAAGTAAAAAGAATTTGGATAGGGGAGGGGAAGTATATGAAGGGTGAGAAAGTAGCGGAAGGGATTAAGTGTAGAGAAGGTAGGGGAAGTGGTGGTGAGTAGGGACAGGGAGGAAATGTAAGGATGTGTAGGGAAGCAAAGGCCAATTGGAAAAGTGAGGAAAAGTAGAGAAAGGTTGGGGAAGTGGAAATAGGTGAATTGAGAGAAAGGAAGGGAAGTAAGAAAAAGTATAGAAAGTAGGGGAGAGGAGAGAATGCTAGAGGTGGGGGCAACAAAGTTAGTGAAGAAGGAGGTAGAAGTGGATGTGATAGGGAATGGAAAGAGAAGAAGGAAGTGAAAAAATTTAGAAAAATGAACAAAATTGAGAAGAGACTAGAACAGAAGAGGTTAAAACAAGATTGGAGAATGAGAATGTGGTAGACTGTAGGACGCCTGGATGTTAAGATAAGCGCAAAAGGTAAAATAGAAAACCGGGCCGAAGAAGAGGTTAAGAGAAGGCAAAGGATAGAAAAATTGTGTAAATGTGAAGAAAAAAGAAAGAAGCTCTTCAAGGGTAGAGATATAGGAGATGGAACCAAAACTATCAAAAATTGCAGAAAAGAGACAGAGGAAGCCAAATAATAGAATTATAGGACATGGTTAAGGAACAAAAATATAACAAATTGTATACAATCATAAAAGAGGAAAGAGTACCAAAGTATTTATAAAGAAGATGGGGAAAAAGAATATAAACAAGAATAGCAAGATTCAGCTCAGGAAGCGATGTAAAGAAAGGATGTTTTGGGAAAAGAAAGAGAACAGCATGTGCCAAATCTGCGAATGAGAAGAAGAAACATGGGTATATGTATAGGGAAGATGTATGAAAGGAATCAAAGATGAAGGAATCTGGGAAGCAAATGTAAATTAGAAGAGGATGGATTGAATAAGGGAGTGGATGAAGGAACTGAAGGAGGTTAGAAGAAGTATAGGAAGTTTGGGAAAGTAGGAAACGGGGCGAAGTGTAGAGAAGGTAGAAGAAGTGGTGTTAAGTAGGGACAGGGAGGGGAAGTATGGATGTGTAGGGAAGAGAAGACTATGAAAAAAGTAAAGAAAAGTAGACGAAGGTTGGAAAAGTGGAAGTATCTGAAGTGAGAGAAGGGAGGGGAAGTATGAAAAAGTATAGAAAGTAGGGGTGGAGAGAGAATGTGAGACAAAGGGGTGAGGGAAGATACTTGAAGTGATAGGTGGAGGGGAAGTGAAGGAGTGTGAAGGGAAGAAAAGTAAGTGAAGCAATTGATTTACGGAGGGGGAACATGAGAAGTGATGAGTACTAGATGAGGTTGGAGAAGGGAAAGTGGGATAAAGTGAAGTAGGTTATAGGAGTGTAAGTGAAGAGTGGGAAGAAGAAGCGCGGAAAATTAAGGAGAGGGGATAGGGAGTAGTCCATGCAAATACGAGAATATGAGAATATTCAAGAAGAATTTTCTTACCTGACATGAAATGTTGAACAGAAAGCGACTTTCCTCTATTTGAAATTTCACGTTCGAGTTTGCGGATGTGGGAAAACCAATAAAAGGTTTTGGTATCAGAGGAACTCGCTGAGGAAGAAACTGGATGATCGAGCGCTTAAATATGTAATACCTACTCTCTGGCATCTCTCGAATCCTACATTTCGTGCAGATCTGGGGTAGAGCAATACATTTTTCAGAATTTTACTATTCAACGTTGATGGTACTTTTATTCGACGAGAAAAGAATAGCAGTTTGGCTGCGAAGAACCATTTCGCATCATTCGCATGTTCTTAATGTCGACCCAGTCGAATTTTCGTCACCCTCGACTCGTTTTATTTGATAGTTCTCTTATATTTCATTGAGCAGCTTCTCATCATGTTGTTTTTATTATAACTGCAAGTCTTTATCCAAGATTTTGCACTTTTAGTATTAAAATATAAAATTAAAAGATTTCTGATTCAAAAACTTGAAATTTTGAATCCTCAATCAGTTTGATTAAAAATTTTGTCGAGTCTGAAATATATAATTTTTCGTCTGGCTTGAAAGAGAAAATTTGGTATGTTTCACGTTTTAATTGAGTTGGGATTGGGGGAAATTTTTTTTATATATATTATCAATAATACTTTCCTTGACTTGAAGCGATACAGATTCATTATTTAGAACATTTTTCTCAGGATAAAATAAAAAAAGAATTTTTGATTTACAATTTTTTCTGAATCAGAAGAAAGAGGTTTTTAATTCTTAATATTTTTATTCAATTGGAAGGCCGGAAGTTTGGGTATTTAATCTTCTATTGAATTGGAAGAGTGAATTGTTAATTGCCAACCCTTTTATTAATATTTTAATCACGTTGAAGGGGTCAAAATCTTTATTTTAGACATTATTTATAACATGAAAATGAGTAATTTTTTATTCATAATTGTTGTCTGAATCGGAAAAGAGAAATTTTTGATTTTCAACATTTCTACTTATTTTAGGATGAATATCATGAAATTTTGTACTTGTAACATTTTTAGGAATTTGGAAGGAAGAGAAAATCTGTAATTTTCACATTTATCATAAGATAAAAGAGCTGAATTTTTGTTTTCAATTCAGTTTTTGTAGAATTGAAATTGAATTTTTTAATGTTGAAATTCCTTGAATTCACCAAGCGCTCTGAAATGCCTGCAATTTTCTGAATTCCCTTAAATTCTCGAAGCATCTGAATTCCTTAAAATCTCTGAATTCCTTGGAAACATTGAAATCCTTGATATCCCTAAATTCCGTGAACTAAATTCCCTAAATGCTCTGAAATTTCTGAAATTATTTGGAATTCTCAGAATTCCTTCATACTATAAATCCTTGAATTTCTTGGATTCCTTAAATTCCCAAGTTCTCTGAAATTATGGGTTTCTCGAAATTCCCTAAAATCCTTGAATATTCTGCATTTCCTGAATTCTCTGAATTCCTGAAAATCTCTGTATTTCTTATATAGTCCAAGTTTTTAAAATTCCTGTAATTCCTGGAATATCCTAATTTCCCATAAAGCTCTGAAATCCTTGAAATACTTTGAATTAAATTATAGTTTTATATTCATAAATTCTCTGATATGTTTCATTGCTCTGAATCCCCTGAAATCCTTGAACATTCAAAATTTTCTGAATTTTCCAAATTCCTGAAAATCTTTGAATTTCTCTAATAGGCTCAGTTTTTGAAATTCCCTAAAATTTCCTGAGCGCTCTGAAATCCCTGAAATTGTCTGAATCCCTCAAAATCTTCAAATTCTCTGTAATTCCTAGAATATTCCAAATTCCCCAAACGCTCTGAAATGCTTGAATATTCTGAATTTCCTGAATTCTCTGAATTTCTGAAAATCTCTGAATTCATTCTCTGAATTCCTTAAATTCTCTTAAATCTTAAATTTCTTTAAATTCCCTGAAATCCTTGAATATTCGGAATATCTTGAATTTTCTAATTTCCTGAAAATTTCTGAAATCCTTGAAGATTCTGAATTCTTGAAATTCTCTATGTCCTCTTAATTCCTGAAATTCATTGAATTCTTCAAATCTTCTGCATTTCTTCAATTCTTCTGAATTCCTTGAATACTCTAATTTCCCCCAATCCTTTGAATCCCCTTATCCTCTGCATTCCTTCAAAGCTTCTGAATTCTTTGAATTCTCTGAAATCATAGAATTTCTGGAATTCGTTCAATTCCTCTGAAATCCTTAGAATTCAAGTAATTTAGATAATTCAGGACATTCAGAAGAATTTAGATATATATGGAAATTCGAAAGAATTCAAAAGATTTCAAAGAAGTTACAAAAGTAATTGAATAATTGAGTTATTAAACTTTGAAATTTCAAACTGAAATCATAGTAATCTTGATCTATATTTCTAGAGTATTAATTAGTTAATGAGTTATTAATAATTATACAATATCAAGTAAGAAAATATTTTTATTTCCTTGTTCAATTTTGGTACGTTTTCATAGCTTCTGACAAGAAAAACAAAAATTCCGAAATCCAAGTTCCCCAAATGAGTATTGGCTGAATTTAATTAGGAAAATATGAAGAGATCCAAATCAGTAATCATCTCACGCAAGGAGAATAATCGTGAGGAGAATTATCGTGGTTGATATCAAGCCGAGATAGGTTCTAGAATCTAGAGATCGAATATCAGTATTGTACTCTCATTGAAATACGACGCACGCTCCGGAGATGATCTGGCCTCAGGCTGAAGACAATAAAGGCACCAACCTATCCTGTCATATACGTCCAGGAAAACTGGATCGCATTCGTTATCCCGATTATGCGATAATGCTGACCACCCTGCCAACTGAAACAATTTATAAGTCCTATCTTGACAGCTCACTTGAAATTATGAAGCTCTTTATTACCTCGCGCTTCCAGAGACGGGTAGAAACCGTTGAACCTGAGTTCAACGGTACGCAAAATTTACTATGACGCATAGTGGGCAGAATAATTAATCCTGAGGTCAGCAGTAACTGTAGCTGTAATTCGTTTCCTTTTTTAAGAATCTTTCCAAAAAGTAAATCTAATTTTGAATGATCCTAAGGTCAGCTAAATATAATTGTTATATCGATCTAACATGATGAGAATTTGTTTTTCCAATTCAAGCTAAAGACTTTTTGTTGAATCACAATCACTTTAAGTTAGCTGAAAGTGTCAGAGTGAACCTTTTCCAACTCCCAGCTGCCTGGATCATCATCCTCGAAGTGCCGGAGTGTCCCTTTCCCAACATCGGGAACAACTGGAAGATCATACCTGAAATTTCAGAGTGCCCCTTTCGCAAACTCACCCCAGTTTAGATAATTACCATGAAGCGTCAGAATGTCCCTTTTTAACTCTCGCATCACCAGCCTGAAGCATAATCTCTTGCGCGACGTACCCAAAATTTCTTATATCGCATAGTAACATGATGAGAATATTATTTTTTAATTTAAACTAAAGACTGTCCATTTAGTCACAATTAATTAAAGTTAGCTTGATGTGTTAAAATGCCTCTTTTTGAACTTCCACTAGCCTGGAGCGTTACTGTCGAATTGTATAAGTCCCCCTTTTCCGAATGCAGAAAGTCCGGATCACCATCCCCGAAGTGTCAGGGTTCCCTTTTTCTAACTCCCATTATCCATCATCGCCCAATGTATGAGAGACATTTCGTTCCAACTCCCTACAGCCTGGAACATATTCTTCCGAATTAGCAGAGTGCTTCTTTCCCAACACCCACGAGCCTGGAACATGATCGCCCGAAGTGTAAGTGCCCTTTTCAACTCCGACCAGTCTGGGGGATCATTGGATGCTGGAAGTGTCAGAGTTCCCCTTTTTCAACATTCACCAGACTGGAGCATCATTCCTCGAAGTGACAGAGTGTTTTTTTCCAACTCTGACCAGCCTGGAACATCATAGCCCGAAGTGTAAGAGTTACCCTTTTCAACTCCAACCAGTCTGGGGGATCATCGGATTCTGGACGTGTCAGAGTTCCCCTTTTCCAACTTTCACCGGACTGGAGCAACATTACTCGAAGTGACAGAGTGTTCTTTTCCAACTCTCACAATCTAGGAGCATCATCGCCTGCAGTCTCAAAGGTGCTCCTGTTTCAACTCTCACATGCCTGGATCATCATCCGCCGAATTGTCAGTGTGCTTACATTCCAACTCCCAACAGCCTTCAGCATCATCCTCCGAAGTATCGAAGTTCCTTTTTCCCAACTCTCGCCAGCCTCGAACATCATCACCCGAAGTGTCAGAGTGCTCCTTTCCCAACTACCAGCAGCCCGGATCATCACTCCCCTATATTATCAGAGTGCTCCTTTTCCAAGTTCCACCAGACCAGTGAATCAACTCTTGAAATGTCAGAATTCCCCTTTTCCAACTCCGATCCATCCATCATCATCACCCGAAGTGTTAGAGTGGACCTTCCCTAACTTTCGCTAGCCTGGAACATTATCGATTGCGTGGCGTGCGCAAAATTTTCTATGATGCAGAGAGGACAGTTAGATCAAAATGAATGTTATATTGATCTAACATGATGAAAGTTGTGATGCTGAAAGTGTCAGAGTTCCCCTTTTCTAACTTGCACCAGCCTGGGGCGTCATTCCTCGAAGTGACAGAGTGCTCCTTTTCCAACTTCCTCCATCTGGGAGCATTATTCCCTTGAGCCTCAAGAGTGCTCCTGATCCAATTCTCACACGCCAGAATGCTCCTTTTCCAACTCTCACATGCCTGGATCATCATCCGCCGCAGTGTCAGCGTGCTTCTATTTCAATTCCTAACAGCCTTGAGCATCTTTTTCCGGAAAGTCAGAGTTCCTCTTTTCCAACTACCGCCAGCCTGCAACATCATCATTCCGAAAGTGAGAGTGCTCGTTTTCCAATTTTTATCAGCCGGCATCATACCTCAGAAGTGTTAGGGTGTTAATTTCCATCGCTTCAAGTCTCAAGGGTGCTCCTGTTCCAGCTCTCACACGCCTGATGCAATATCTAATTCAACTCCCAGCAGCCTTGAGCATCCTCCTCCAAAGTGTCTTAGTTCCCCTTTTCCATCTCTCACCAGCCTGGAACATCATCACCCGAAGTGTCATAGTGCTCTTTTCCCAACTTCTATCAGCCTGGATCATGCCACAGAAGTGTGAGGGTGCTCCTTTTTATCGCCTTAGGTCTCAAGGGTGCTTCTGTTCTAACTCACAGACTCCTGGAGCATTATCCCACAAAGCACCAGAGACTTCCCTTTTCAACGGTCATATGCCTGGATCATCATCCTCCAAAGTATCAGTGTGCCTCTAATCCAACCCCCACCAGTCTTGCGCATCATCTTCCGAAGTTTTAGAGTTCCTCTTCTCCATCTTTTGTCAGCCTGGAGCATCATTACCCGAAGTGTCAGAGTGTTCTTTTTCCAACTTCTATCAGCCTGGATCATACACCAGAAGTGTTAGGGTGCTCCTTTCCATCGCCTTGCGTCTCAAGGGTGCTCCTGTTCCAACTCTCACACGCCTGATGCATCATCCCATAAAGCACTTGAGTGCTCCTTTTCTAACTGTTACATCCCTGGATCATCATCCGCCAAAGTATCAGTGTGCCTCTAATCCAACTCCCACCAGTCTTGCGCATCATCTTCCGAAGTTTTAGAGTTCTTCTTTTCCATCTTTCGTCAGTCTGGAGCATCATTACCCGAAGTGTCAGAGTGTTCTTTTTCCAACTTCTATCAGCCTGGATCATACACTAGAACTGTTAGGGTGCTCCTTTTCATCGCCTTGCGTCTCAAGGGTACTCCTGTTCCGACTCTCATACGCCTGATGCAATATCCGACAAAGCAACAGAGTTCCTCTTTTCCATCTTCCGCCAGCCTGGATCATGATCACCTGAAGTGTCAGAGAGCTCTTTCCCAACTTCACCAGCCTGGAGCATCATTGCTTGCGTGGCGTACGCAAAATTTCCTACGGCGTAGAGTGGACAGAATAATTAATCCACGAGTCAGCAGTTACTGTAACTATAATTAGTTTCCTTTTTTAATGATCATTCTCATCAGTGAATCTATATTTTAATAATCCTAAAATCAGTTGAATATGATTACTATATCGATCTAACATGATGAGAACGTGATATTCCAATTCAAACTAAAGAATTTTCATTCAATCGCAATAAGTTCAAGTTGAAATGGCACTTTTAAGATCTCAAACTGACGTATACTAATAAACTGTCAAACTATAAGTGGTTGTAAAAAATCAAGTGTCAGCATTAATTTTACAGAATTTGCTACAATCCCTATTTTATCCCCGCACTCGATTCCTCCAAGCCATATTTTTAGGCGAAAAAAGTAAAAGAAGTTTTATGAGCGTATAGGAATTTTATGAGACAATGACATATTTCTTGAGGAAAGGTGCATACTAGGATGGTCCAAAAAACAGCTTTTCTTTCAAAGTTATAATGCTTTCGAATTTTCTCAAAATGTATGGGAAATAATTAGGTTTAATCAATGGAAAAAGTCGTTCGGATGATTCTAAGTACTGCCTTCAACATTTTGAAGTTGAATACTGCAAAAAAGTGGAAAAATGATCTTCATTTTTGCATGGATTTTTCCATTTGTAGCAATTGGGGAATATAAAAGGATTGATACCATCATGTAGGAAATTCCTTAAAGTAGTTATAAAAAAAATTATTAAAATTTCAAAATTTTCAAATCGCAAAGACAATTATACCAGAAAATCCTCCTCTTTTTTGTATTCTTACTAAAAACTTTTCATTGCGCCTTGGAACAATTGCTACAAAAATATTTTTTGGTCCCACACAACAATAAAAATTAGATTAACTAGGGCTTAGTTTAAATAATCTGAGGATTGATTTTTCTTCTTGAAAAATCTGATGGCTCATTTCTGTCCATGATAGGTAAAAGTTTTCGAGCGAAATTTATAATTATTTTTGATTTATTTTTATAGTTCGAAGTGAAATCAAAATACGATTGACGAAGTTGAGTACTTGATCCCTCAGAGAATAATGGAACTTTTTCTAAAAGAGAGTTAAACTTCTTACTTCGTTTGCAAAATAAATTTTCCAGTAGGCACTCGCATGACAGTTTAAGCGTCTCCTAAGAAATCTTTACCGATCTGCAGGAGAAATGAGAAATTAAATAAGCCCCCATCGCTCCTTTCGCGAACTATCGACAGATTTGACAAATATCCGAGCAAGAATATTTTCGAGAATTTTTCATACAATCCCTAACGAAACGAAAAAAATATATATTTGAAAATTATTTAATCATTAAACTATTAAACAAATAGTTAAATTTTGAGGCAAAATGCAAGGAGACGATTTTTTCCAAACATTTGAATTTTCAATCAAAAAGTTCATTTACAACCCAGGAAAATAAGTTTTAAGGCGAGGAAGATGGCTTCTCAATAAAGTTGAATTTTCGACAAAAAAAGATAAATTTAATAAAATAGTTGAATTTTCAAAAAACATTAAATTGTTAACAAAATAGTTGCATTTCCAACATGGAGAATGCATCTTCAATTAACTGGTCATATTTTCAGGCAAAAACAAAATTAAACAAGGCAGTTCAATTTTCAAGACAAAATGAGATTTTTTCATAAAACAATAAAATTTAAATACATCAATTTTGAATCAAATAGTTGAATTTTCAGCTTAAAAAAAATGAGTTTTCGACCAAAAATAGAATATTTAATTTTTAAGTTCAATAAATACTTCTAAAAAAACAAGAGGATTTTCCACCACTCCAATTCAACGAAAAACATTAATTTTCTACTTAAATGTACATTTTCTTTAATAGAGTTAATGTTTCAAATAATTAGTTTAATTTTTGATCAGAAAGTTGAATTTTTACGCCGAAAAGATTAATTTTCTACAAAACAGTTAAATTTGAAACCTAAAATTTGAATTTTCAACAAAAAAATGAATTTATAATCAAATAGTTTTATACCAAAAATGACAACTTATCAACTAAAACTGGTATTTAAACTGTCAATAAAAAATGAAATCTTTTAAGTTTCATTTGTCATGAGTAATTTTCCACATGTAAAAACTAATTTTTCACAATAAATTTTCTACAAAATTGTCAACTTTTTAGGCCAAAAATACAAATTATCGCTCAGCGAGTTGATTTTTCAACAAGAAAAAATTATTTTACAACAAAAAGTTGATTTTATACCAAATAGTTACATGTTTTATTGAATAGTTTAATTTTTCAATAAACTATTGAATTTCCTACCAGAATTCTGGAATTTTCAAGAAAAAATGACGCATTATTTAAAGAATAGGTGAATTTTTAACCCAAAGATATAAATTCTCAACAAAATAGCTACTTCGCAATCAAATAGAAGTTTACATTTCAGCAAAAATAGAATTCAATTTGAAATATGAAACAGTGGAATTTGAAATAATAAGTTTTAACAATAAGTAGAATAGTTATATTTTCAGTCAAGAAAATCAAGTTAGAACAACAAAAAAAAGTATTTTCAGCAAAATAGATGAATCTTCAACCGCGGAGATACACTTTCTACTAAAATGATGAATCTTCTAATAAAAAACCAAAAACTTCAACAAAAGTGTTCAGTATTCTACCGAATAGTTGAATTTTCAACTAAAACAAATAAACTCACGAAAAAATAGTCGAATTTTTAACTGAAAAAGATTAATCTTCAATCAAGAAAGGAAAAGTTAAAAAAATGTATTGTCAATCAGAAATTAAAGAAAAATCTCAAAAAACAGTTCAATTCTAAACTAAATAGAGGATTGAAAAAAAAAATTTGAAACAAAATTGTTTTTTAATAACTTAGGCCGCATTCAGATGAAATAACTAGAAAAAGGGGATCAATTAGAAAGAGGGGAAGTATCTTTAAAACAGGAGAAAAAGAGGAATTCTTGAAAAAGGGGAAAAAAGGAAAATAGAAAAAAGAATGTGAAGTCTTAAGCATGAAATTGATTTTCAATATTATTAAGTTAATTGAACTTCACCGTTTCAGGGCAATCTTTCTCGAAATTCGCAAACTTTGTATACCTTTGTATATCTTCTTTAAAAAAAATATTTGGTTTACACCTCAAGAATAATTTCACTCTCGATTCCGTCCTACCGAAACAGTCCAAAGACACACATACGGTATCAAGGGTCCTAAAAATGCAAAACACCGTGAGCAAATAAAACTTCTCGATCGGTGCGAACCTCATGAAAGTTTCAGAAGTTGGTGGTTGAAATGGGGAAAAACGGAAAGAGGGGAAAAGGGATAGCCGTACGAGGGGAAAGCTGCGTGCAGACTGTGCTTTCGTTTCTCTACTTCCGGCAGAAAAGCGTGTTTCCGTGGTGAGCTACGTGTCTCTCAGGCTTTTCTCGATTGCTGTTTTCCCTCTTTTCACCCTTTCCTACATTTCCTGAATTTTTACGCTGATTACGAATCGGAAAAAGATAAGTGTCCTAATTGTCCATAATTCAAGTATAAAATGAAATGGCTACATAGAAAATCCTATTGTATGATTGTGCTGATTGGTAAGTCATACTGTGTCTGACTCAAATATGCATTTTTCTACTTGACAGTCTATACTATGTTTGGTCAAGTATTATTTAGTCTACTTGACACTTCATACTGGGCTAGACGTAAATTTTACTTTTTCTTCTTGACGTTCATTATATCTGACTTGAACCGACTTATACTACTTGGTACGTCACACTTTGACCTAAATATTTCTTATTCTACTTGGCACACCATACTATGTCTGACTTATGTATTATTTATTCTACTAAAAATATCTTCTACATTTCCTGAATTGTTACGCTGATTACAAGCCGGGAAAAGATGAGTGAAGTAATTTTCAATAATTCAAGTATAAAATAAAACAGCGACAAACAAAATCCTATTGTATAATTGTGCTGCTTGGTAAGCCATACGATGCCTGACTTAAATATTGATTTTTCCACTTGACAGTCCATACTATGTATGGGTCAAGTATCACTAATTCTACTTGACACTCCATACGAGGCTAGACGTTAGTTTTACTTTCTCTTCTTGACGTTCATTATATCTGACTCAAACCGACTTATACTACTTGGTACCCCATACTATATCTGACTTAGGTATTCATTTTTATACTTGGCAGTTCATACTATGTCTGTCTCAAGTATTACTTATTCTACTTGACACTCCATACTAGGCTAGACGTAAATTTGACTTTTTCTTCTTGACGTTTATTATATCTGACTTAAACCGACTTATACTACTTGGTACGCTATACTTTGACCTAAATACTACTTATTCTACTTAGTACACCATACTGTGTCTGACTTAAATATGCATTTATCTACTTGACAGTCCATAATATGTCTGGGTCGAGCATTACTTATTCTAATTGGCACTCCATACTAGCTTAGACGTAAATTTTACTTTTTCTTCTTCAAGTTTATTATATCTGACTTAAACCGACTTATACTACTTGGTACGCTATACTTTGACCTTAATATTACTTATTCTACTTGGCACGCCATACTGTGTCTGACCTAAATATCCATTTTCTACTTGACAGTCCATAGTATCTCTGGCTTAAGTATTACTCATTCTACTAGATACTCCATACTAGGCTGGACGTAAATTTCACTTTTTCTTCTTGGCGTTCATTATATCTGACTTAAAACGACTTATACTACTTAATACGTTTGACCTAAATATTACTTATTCCACTTGGCACACCATACTATGTCTGACTTGAGTATCATTTATTCTACTCAAAATTCTAAATTTTCATGATTTTGAAATAAAAAAAAAGGTTCTCAATTCTAAATCTTTCAACTTGAATAAATTTCAAATAAAATATCAAAATTTTGGAACCTTTTGATTGCAAAATTTAAAACTCAATCTCGTTTAATTTGAATAAAAAAATTCTTCTGTCAACAGAAAAAACCGCTTTTATCCAAATTGATGGGTTTCTAACCCAACAAAGACGGATTTTCAAAAAAACAGTTGAATTGCTTGCCAAAAAGATGAATTTTCTTCGAAAATAATTAATCTTTAACCACAAAATGATTTTTTAACAAAGGATTTCAACTTTGAACGAATAAGTGAAATTATTAACAAAAAATATAAATTCTCAACAACAACCGTAGTTGTTGACATTTTTACCAAAAAATATTTGTATTCAAGAACACTTGAAATTAAATTAAAAATACGAATTTTCAATAAAAAATATAATAATAGAATTGCCGACTAAGAATAACGAAATAGTTGAATTTTCAAACAAAAAGATAAATTTGTAATTGAAAATGCAATGGTTAAATTTTCTGTTAAAAAATTAATATTTAATAACAAAAAACAACTTTTCAAGAAAGCAGTAAATTCTTTACTCAGGAGATAAATTTTTAAGTAAAGCCAAATATTTAAATTAGAGAATAACTATTTTTTAACAAAGTATTCGAATTTTTCACCAAAAATAGTTGGATTTTGAACCCAGGATATGAAATTTCTATTGAGAGAGGAAAATTTTTGAACAAACAGACGAATTTGCTACAAAAGAGTGATATTCTCAATAGAGAAAGATTTTTTAGGCAAGAGTAAAAAAATCAAACAAGTTTTCGATTTTTTAAGACAAACAGACAAATAGTCAAAACTTATTAAATAAATCAAATGATTTGAAAATTGAATAGTTAAATTTTCGTTTAAAGAGTTGATGTTTATTAACAAAAAACAAATTTCCAACAAAGCAGTAAATTCTTTACTAAAGATATAATTTTTTAACTAAAACGTTGAAATTCCAACCAAGAAGATGAATTTTCAACAAAATACATCAATTTCGAAGAAAATATGCTTAGCCAAAAAAAAAATACTACTAGAAGTTTGAAAAAAAAAAATTCACTGCAACAGTTGAATTCTCAGTTAAATAAATAAATTTTCTATCAAAAGGGTTAATTTTCAACAAAATTGTTGAATTTGTAACAAAATAAATAAATTATGAGCTAAAATTATCCGCCTTCAACCAAGAAAATGAATTATTCATAAAAGAGTTAGATTTTCAACTAAGTATAGTTGAATTTTCAACAATAAAAGATAAATTTTCAACAAAAAATATAATAGTTCATATTTTCACCAAAAAATATTTTTAATTTTAATTTTTTGTCGAAAATATAAACGTAGACTTGTCGGATAAAAATAATTTAATTGTTTAATTTTGAACTACATATGAAAATTATGCACCAAAAATGAAATGGATGAATTTGCAGTAAAAAAGTTATTTTTTAATATCAAAAAACAAACTTCCAATGGAGCAGTTAAATTTATAACATAGACAATGAATTTCTAACTAAAATGTTGAATATACAACCAACGAGATTAATTTTCGAAAAAAAGACAAAATTTTAACAAGGAAAATGAACTTTTAAGCAAAGATTTTAATTTTTAACAAAACAAAAAAAATATTTTCTATCAAAACATTAAAAATTTCACATCTTGGCATCTTTTAAAATACTTTTGAAGTTCTCAAATCATTCACAATTTTTTGTTATTCCTTCAAATTATTGAAATCTCTTGGAAATGCTTTAGAGTCCTTTCAAATTCCTTAAATATTTATTTGGAATATTTTGAAATTATTTTATAGTTGAAACTTTTTAAAGCTTTCTAAAATGCCTTGGAATCTTTTGAAATAATCAAAAATACTTCAATTCTCTGAAATCAAATAAATTACTGAAATCAATTAAAAACTCCTTGGAATCCTTCCGAATAATTCTAAAGTTTTCAAATCCTTTAAACTTTTTATAATTCTTCGAAATTTGATTTTTTAAATGCCTCCAAATTTTTTTAAATATCCAAAAATATTCAAAATCCACTGCAATTAATTACGGAAATCAATTGAAAATTCTTCGGATTCTTAGATTCTTAGATTCTTAGATCTTAGAATTCTTAGTCTAAAATATGTAGAATTCTTTGAAATTCCTTAAAATCATTTCAATAAAAAATATTCATTTGAGTCATTAGGTATTTCAAGATCTTTTAAAACTTTAAAAATCACTTAAATCATCTTAAATCATTCGAAAATGCCTTGGAATCTGTTTAATTATTCTAGAATATTTTTAATCTTCTAAAATATATTACATTACTGAAATCAAATGAAAAATTCTTGGAATCTTAAAGAAAACTCTGAAAGTTTTCAAATTTTCTAGTTTGTTGGAAATTCCTTCAAATTGTTGAAATCTGTCGGATATACCTTGAACTTTTTTGAAATACCTTAAAATATTCCTGATCTTTAAAAATTTCTTCAAATTATTGAAATGAATACAAAATTCTCTGAAATGCTTCAAAATTCCCTTTTTAAAATTCCTTGAAATCAATGACATTTTTTTGAAATGCTTTGGATTCTTTCAAAATATACCGCAATATGCCCAATCCGTTGACATTTCTTCAAATTATTGAAATAAATACAAAATTCATTCGAATCATTAAAAATTCCTTAAAATCTTGCAAGTTCTTTGAAATCTTTAAAATTACTGAAAGCAATCGAAAATTCCTTAGAATCTTGTAAAATAATCTAGAAGTTTTCAAACACTCAAAATTCTTTTAAATTCCTGAAAATGTTATGAAACTTTCGAAAATGCCGGGAAAGATTTTTAAATACTGTAAAATATTTCAAATTTTTTCAAATCAATCAAATTGCCGAAATGAACTGAAAATTCCTTGGAATATTATGAAATACTCTAAAAGTTTCCAAATTCTCTAAAATTGTATTTAACCCCTTTAAATTATACACTTTTAATGCTCTGATAAAAATTGCGGATAGGACCCCATAGAACCAGATAAATAGGAAATTGAAAGTACATTCTTATTTTTCCAACATTTTTGAACGATTTATGCTCAGCTTTGCTAGGTTTCTGCTGAATCAGGATTTTGCATTGCATTCACGAATTTTCCGGAAATGTCCCGAACCAGGAATACGGAAGACTTACGCGTTACTGTTGCTTTGCGTCGTTTCTCTGTGATTTAGGACTTTGAAACTCGCCATGAGGCAATAGTAAAGGCAGTCCAACATTCTGCGGTTTGAATAGTTGTAACTTCGAACGGCTTTGAAGTCCATGCCGTATTCTCAGCTACCATAATCCCTCGCATAAACGGCTTCTTGGTTACATTAATTTTTCAAGAGTCGTTTAGAAAGAATTGCTTTTTTTTATTTCTGTATTTTATTGTACAGCTAATTCAAAAATTATATCATTCATTAAAATAATTCTTCTTCATTCAGTACTTTTAAAAGCACAAGTTCGACCTGAATTGGCCTGTACTACTTGAAATAGCTTCTGTCTGACTTGAATCAACTTATACTACATGACATCACGGATGACTGTTTTAAAACTAAGTATGATATATTTAAAAGCACATGTCTGAATTGAATTGACATATACTACTTGAAAAGCCTTTGGTCTCACTTAAATAAACTTATACGACATGACATCCCAGATGACTGTCTTAAAACTCAGTACGATACTTTTAAAAGCACACTTCTGACTTGAATTGACTTTTACTACTTAAAAAGCCTTTTGTCTGGCTTAAATAAACTTATACTATATGACATCCCAGATGACTATATTAAAAATAAGTGAGATACTTTTAAAAGCACATGTTTGACTTGAATTAATCTATACTACTTGAAACGCCTTTTGACTGACTAAAATCAACTTATACTACATGACACCTCAGATGAATGTCTTAAAACTAAGTACGATACTCTTGAAAGCACATGTCTGACTTGAATTGACCTACACTACTTGGAACGCCTTTTTTCTGACTTAAATCAACTGATACTACTTGATATTTCAGATTTCTGTCTTTAAAGCCAAAAGATGTGTATTTTCAACCAACAAAGATAAATTTTCTACCATGAAGATGAATTTTCAGTCCAAAATGATAAATTGCCAACAAAACAGTTGTATTTTCGACCAAAAAAGACGAATCAACCAAAATAGTGGATCTTTCAACAAAATAATGAAACTTTTAACAAAATATTTGAATTTTTCACCAAATAGCTGAATTGTAAACCGATAGAAGGATGACATTTCAACCAATGTGAATTTCTTTTTTTTTTTTGCCAAAAGACGAATTTTCACGATACAGTTGAATTTCGATCCAAGTAGTAGAATTTATTATTTTTGAAAACCTAATTTTCTACTCAAATGGACGAATTATTATAGTTTCAAGCTAAAAATTGGAATATTTTATTAAACAGTTGACTTTTAAGCCAGAAAAGAACAATTTTCAGCATGAAAGTTAATTTTTAATCAAAAAAGATAAATTTTTGACTAAAAAGACGAATTGTTAAGAAAATAATTGAATCCTCAACTAAATTATGATGTTTTTTTAACAAAAAATATTAATTTTCTACCGAAACATTTGAATTTTAAAGAAAGTGCTTAAACCTGCAACCAAATAGTTAAATTTTCAACTTAATAATAGCGACATTTCCAGGTAAAAAATTGATTATTAACTTTTCAACAAAACTCTTAAATTTTTTACCAAAATCTTAAATTTTTTACAAAACGGTTGAATTTTTAAGCCAAAAATTCATATTTCAAATAAAATAGGTTTAACAAGAAAGATGAATTTTCAAAAAATAACATAATAAATTCTTTGGAATCTTTTAAAATAAATTAAAACCCTTGAAAATCCCTTAACATTATTTCAAATTACTTGAGATTTTGTAAAGTCTTTTAAAATGAATTAAAATCCTTAGAAATTCTCAAAAATTCCTTAAAATGCAGTAAAAAATCTTTGCAAATCCCAAAAAATTCCTTGGCATGTTTTAAAATAAATTTAAATCTGTGAAAATTCCAAAAAATTCTTTGACGTTCCTTGACGTTCTAGAAATCCCATAAAAAAATTGGAATCTTTTAGAGTAAACTAGAATCCTTGGAAATCCCACAAAACTCTTTGTAAACTTCTCAAATTATTAGGCCTCTTAAAATTCCTTGACATCTTTTACCATGAATTTAACGCTTTAAAAATCCCTCAAAACTATTTAAGATCCTTGAAGATTCAATGAAATACTTTAAATTTCGAATAAGCTTAAATACGTTAAAATTGTATTTTATTTATTTTCCAAAGTTCTCTAGAAATTCCTTAAAACCAAGTTTCAAATCTGGAAATCCCACGAAATTCTTTGAAATTACTTGAAATTTGAGAAGCCCCCATAAAAAATCCTTTGAAATCTTTTTAAGTAAATTAAAATCCTTGGGAATCCCGAAAATTCTTTTTAATCCCCTGAAATTGTTATGCCTCTTAAAATTGCTTCGCATCTTTGAAACTGAATCAAAATCCTTCGAAATCCCCCAAAATTCCTTGAAATCTAGTAGAAAATCTTTGGAAATCCTAAAAAATTTCATTGACATTCCTTGAAATTTTAGAAATCCCATAAAAAATACTTTGAAATCTTTTTAAGTAAATTAAAATCCTTGGAAATCCCACGAAATTCTTTGAAATCCCCTGAAATTGTTAAGGCTCTTAAAATTCCTTGACATATTTCACAGTAAATTAAACTCTTTGAAAATCCCGCAAAATTCTTCAAGATCCTTCAAGATTAATGAATTACTTTAAATTTCGAATAACTTAAAATACGTTGGAATTTCTTTAAAATTTATTTTCCAAATTTCTCTAGAAATTCCTTAAAACCGAGTTTAAAATCTGGAAATCCCACAAAATTCTTTGACGTTCCTTCAAAATTTCAAATCACTTGAAATTGTTAAGAATCATTTAAAATGAATTAAAATCCTCAGAAATCCCCTGAAATTTCTTAAAATGTTAGGAAATCCCAAAAAAAATTTTGACATTCATTGCAATTTTAGAAATCCCATAAAAAATGCTTTGAAATCTTTGTAAGTAAATTTAAATCCTTGGAATATCCACAAAATTTTTTTAATTACCCTGAAATTGTTTAACCTTACTAAAATCCTTCACATATTTTACTTTAAATTCAACTCTGTGAAAATCCCAAAAAATTTGCTTAAATCATTGGAGATTCAATAAAATACTTCAAACTTCGAAAAATTCAAAATACGTTGAAATTTTATTTTATTTTATTTATTTTCCAAAGTTCTCTAGAAATTTCTTGAAATCGAGTTTAAAATCTTTGTAAATCTCACAAAGTTCATTGACATTCCTTGAAGTTTTGGAAAACCCATGAACAATTCTTTGAAATCTTTTAAAATGAATTAAACTTCCTCGAACTACCTCAAAATTATTTTAAATCACTTTAAATTGTTTAGAGTCTTTTAAAATACATTTAGATCCTTAGAACTCCACCAAAGTTCCCTAAAATCGAGTTAAAAATCTTTTCAAATTGCAAAAAATTCCTTTGCATCCTTTAGAATGAATTTAAATCATTGAAAATCCCACGAAATTTTTTTCATTCCTTGGAGATTCAATAAAATACTTTAAATTTCGAATAACTCAAAATACGTTGAAATTTTATTTTATTTGATTTATTTTTCAAAGTTCTCTAGAAATTCATTGAAATCAAGTTCAAAATCTGGAAATCTCACAAAATTTTTTGACATTTCTTCAAAATTTTAAATCACTAAAAATTTTGACATTTCTTGAAATTTTAGAAATTCCATAAAAAATACTTTAGAATCTTTTTAAGCAAATTAAAATACTTGGAAATCCCACAAACTTCTTTGAAATCCCCTGAAATTTTTGAGCCTCTTAATATTCCTTGACATCTTTTAGAATGAATTGAAATCCTTAGAAATCCCCCAAAATTCCTTAAAATCTAGTTTAAAATCTCTGGAAATCCCAAAAAGTTCGTTGACATTCCTTGAAATCTTTGGAAATCCCAAAAGATTTTTTAAAATTCCTTGAAATTTTGGAAATTCTAGAAAAAATTCATTATAATCTTCTAAAATAAATTAAAATCCTTAGAAAAAGCACAACATTATTTTTAATCCCTTTTTTAGATAATGTTAAATTTTCAACCCGAAAAGTTGAATTTTCGATAAAAAAGTTAATTTTTACCCAAAAGAGATGTATTTTTAACCAGCAAAGATAACTTTTCTACCATAAGGATGAATTTTCAATCGAAAAGATGAATTTACCAAAATAGTGGATTTTTCAACAAAATAATGAAACTTTCAACAAATTAGTTGAATTTTTCACCAACTAGCTGAAAATTGGATCATTCTTTAAACCAATTGACTTTTAAACCAAAAAAAAAAAAAACAATTTCCAGCATGAAAATAATTGAATCCTCAAATAAGTTATGATGGATTTTCAACAAAAAAATTATTTCCTACCGAAACATTTGAATTTCAAACAAAATGCTTGAATTTACAACCAAATAGTTAAATTTTTAACTTATCAATAGCTATATTTTCTAGTAAAAAATTAATTTCTAACCAAAAAAATTAATTTGCCAAAAATTAGGTAAATTTTATAATAAACCGTTTCCTTTTTAACCAGAAATTTTAATTTTCGGCCAAAGTAGTAAAATTTTTAAACATAAATATGACTTTCCAACAAAATCGTTTAATTTTTTTACAAAAATGTTGAATTTTCTACAGAACAGCTGAATTTTTGATCCAAAAATATATATTTTCAATAAAATAGGTAATTTCCGATCAAATAGTAGATTTCTCAACTCAACTATGAATCTTCAACAACAAAATAATTTTTTTGCAAAGTAGTTCAACTTTAAAGAATGTAGTTGATATTTCAACCAAAGAGTTGATCTTTTAACTGAAAAGATTAATTTTTAACCTAGCAGTAGCATTTTTTGTCAAAAAAGATGAATTCTTAAAAAATAACATTATTTTTCTACAAAAAAGGCGAATTTTCACTGATAATATTCTCTAATTGTTAACCAGAAAAGATTAATCTTTGATTCGAAATATCAATTTTTAACTAAAATTGAAACAGTTACATTTTCTAATGAAAAAAATTAACTCTCAACCGAAAAAAAAAGAATTTTTAGCGAAAGGAAAATTTAGAAAAATCAATTTTCGAGGGAAAAGTTCAATAATTAACCAAAGAGTTACATTTCCAAACAAGTACTTGAATTTTGAAATGAAAAAAAAAATAATCAAACCAAACAGTTGATCCTCAAATTCAAAAGCTGATTTCTCAATTGGAAAGATTAATTTTTAACTACGCAGTAGCATTTTTCACCAGAAAAAAAATTTCAAAAGGAAAGATTAATTTTATACAAACAAAGATGAACTTTCAATAACATACTTTAATTTTTAACCAGAAAATATCAATTTTTTATTTAATATTTCAATTTTTAACTAAAATTGAAATAGTTTCATTTACTAATGAAGAAAATTAATTCTGAACAAAAAAAAAATATTTTCTAAAAAAATCAAAACGTAGAAAAATCAATTTTCAAGGGAAGAATTCAATAATTAACCAAAGATTTACACTTTCAACCAAGTAAATTAATTTTTAACTAAAAAAGATAAAAAATCAATTCAAATGGTTGAAATTTTAACTAAACAAGATCAATTTCAAACTAAAAATGCAATTGTCGAATCGCCAGTTGAAAAAATTAATTTTCGACGAAAAAAGAAATCAACTTTTAACAAAATAATTACATTTTTCACCAAAGAGATGAATCTTCAACAAAATCAATTTTTAACAGAGTAGTTTCAATTTTAGCCTAGTGGTTGAATTTTTGACAAAAGATGATCTGATGCTCTCATTCTATAGTTAATTATTTATTACCCAAATTAAACATTTTTTCAGAAGTGAAGGTTTTAAATTTTTTATTTCAATAACCTGGAGGAATATTTGTTAACCAAAAAAGACCGAAGATTAGTTTATGTTTTTAGAAGCTACCCTGACGAATTCCAGATGGAGACCAAATAAAAGAGAATGCGACGAAGCAGCTATTAGCTATTCCAAAAAGTGATTTTAAGAAATTCCGCAGCAGTTCCAGATTTTTGAATTTGCAATTTAATTTAATATAATTTAATTTTAATTTAAATTTAATTTATTCTGGTAAATTCATCTTTTGGATTGAAAATTCATCCTTATGGTAGAGCTTGCAAAAGTTCCAGAATTTCCAGATTATTTACATGAAAAATTAATTATTAGTCTGCTCAACAGAATAGCATCATTTTTTTTAATTTATACAATACTTCGAAAATTTTTCTGAAACTAATTACGCCAGTCTATGCCTTCCAAGTTCAATGCTAACTTTATTATTTCAAGAAACATAAAAATGAAACATATTTTTAAATTATAGAAAGAAACCAAGTACAGACTCTCATCGACGTGCTACAAATGTTTTCTCTTTATTAACGCAGCCACGTTCGCGACGTGATCCTTGTCTCGATACAGTCGGCAACCGATGGTTGGTCCTTTTTGTCTCGGGTATTTTGCTCGTGTTTCATTGCATCCGTTTCCGGAACGTTTCCACAGTGGGAGCGCAAATAAAAGGACAGGATTGAAAAAAGAAAGGCGGCGAGAGTTGAGAATTTGTTCCTCGTCTTAAAATCCCTTTAAAACATCTTAGAACATTTTTTTATGAATATACTATTTCTCTTTGTGTTAAGTTTTATAGGTCGCCGCGAGGTAAAACGACACACAACATTAAATTCTCATCCTCTTTCTTTACTTTTCTTTCTTTTTTCTTCTTCTTTCTTTTTCCGCCTTTGTCTCGCTTTGACATGCTTGTTAGCGTCAATCTTCCAGAATGAACGCTTCAAACTTAAGAGTCTCTGGAATTGGCTTTACTGCTCGAAAGAACATTATTAAGAAATCAGGTATAATTATATACAGCTTTTTGTAGTCAATAACAATCTTCAATAATTGGGAGTGAGTCACTGTTATTATGAAAAACGTCATACGTGAAAAAAAATCATAATAAAGGATCCAATATGGCGAATGAAACTGGTGAATCATCAAAGATGCAACTTTGATTTTAAATTACATTTTTCACATCCAAATTGAAATCAAAATTTTTTATTGCATCCTTACCTTGAAAATTATCAACCCCGAAATCTCCTAGTTGCCAAGTTTCGTGAAGATCCAACAATTTTTTGAAAACTCGTCCACCATATTGGATCTTTTGTTTTGAATTTCCAAAATTTTGGCTGTGTGTTCGCAGTTAGCGACCCCAGCAAACCCTGAGTGACAAGTTTTATGAAAATCCAACCATTTTTTTAATATTTGTCTACCATGTTGAATCCGAAATTTTTAATTTTTTAAATCTGACTTCAGATTAGTCTTCAAACACCCCAAAAACCCCCAGATGCCAAGTTTCATGAAGCACCATTAATTTTTTTTTAACTCGCCCCCCATATTCAATACGCGATTTTGAACTGACTTCAGATTCCTGTTCAGAGACCCCAAAAATTCCCAGATGCCAAGTTTCATAAAAATACATTAATTTTTTGAAAACTCGTTCGCCATATTGGATCCGCCATTTTGAATTTTCTTCAAACTGACTTCAGATTCGTTATCAGAGGCCCCAAAAACCCCCACATACCAAGTTTCATGGAAATCCAATAATTTGTTGAAACTCGTGCGTCATTTTGAATTTTCAAAAACTGACTTCAGATTTGCTATCAGAAACCCCAAAAACCCCCAGATGTCAAGTTTCATGAAGAACCATTAATTTTTTTTTGCCATATTGGATCCGCCATTCTGAATTTTTTTTCAATGACTTCAGGTTCGTGATCAAAGACCTCAAAATCCCCCAGATGTCAAGTTTCATGAAAATACATAATTTTTTGTAATCTTCCGCTATATTGGATCCAGAATTTATAATTTTTCAAATCTGACTTCAGATTCGTTATCCGAGGCGCCAGAAACCCCCAGAGGCCAAGTTTCATGAAAATCCATTAATTTTTTGAAAACTTGTCCGCCATATTAGATCCGCAATTTTTAATTTTTCAAATATGACTTCAGATTAGTTATCAAACGTCCCAAAAACCCCCGATGGCAAGTTTCATGAAGATACATTAATTTTTTGACATCCGAGATGTCTGTCTTAAAACTAAGTACAATACATTTAAAAGCACGTTTCTGACTTAAATTGACCTATACTACTTGAAAAGCCTTTTGTCTGACTCAAATAAACTTATACTACATGACATCCCAGATGACTATCTTAAAAATAAGTACTATACTTTTAAACGCACACGTCTGACTTTAATTGGCCTATACTACTTGACTCGTCTTTTGTCTGACTCAAATGAACTTATACTACATGACATCAAAGATGTGTGTCCTAAAACTAAGTACGATACATTTAAAAGCACACTTCTGACTTTAATTGACCTATACTACTTGAAACGTCTTTTGTCTTACTTAAATCAACTTATACTACATGACTCCCTAGATGACTGTCTTAAAACTAAGTACGATACTCTTGAAAGCACACGTCTGACTTGAATTTACCTATACTACTTGACACGCCGTTTGTCTGACATAAATCAACTCATTTTATATGACATCCGAGATGTCTGTCTGAAAACTAGGTACGATACTTTAAAAGCACATGCCTGACTTGAATTGACCTATACTTTTTGAAAAGCCTTCTGTCTTAATGAAATAAACTTATGCTACATGACATCCCAGATGACTGTCTTAAAACTAAGTACGATACTCTTAAAAGCACACGTCTGACTTGAATTGACCTATACTACTTGACACGCCTTTTTTCTGACATAAATCCACTTACACTACATGATATCCCAGATGACTGTTTCAAAACTAAGTACAATACTCTTAAAAGCACACCTCTGACTTGAATTGACCTATATCACCTGACACGCATTTTTTCTGACATAAATCCACTTACACTAAATGATATCCCAGATGACTGTTTTAAAACTAAGTACAATACTCTTAAAAGCACACGTCTGACTTTAATTGACCTATACTACGTGACACGCCTTTTTTCTGACTTAAATCGACTTACACTACATGACATACCAGAAGACTATCTTAAAAATGAGTACAATACTTTTAAAAGCACATGTCTGACTTGAATTGACCTATACTACTTGAAACGCCTTTTGCCTGACTTAAATCAAATTATACTACTTGCTATCCAAGATTTCTGTCTTAAAAACTATGTACACTACTTTTAAAACCCGCGGCGCACTTTAACTGACCTGTACTACTTTTAATGTATTTTGTCTGACTAAATTACTTCTACTACTTGACATCCTCTATGAATATACTTATACTGGTTAGAACGCGTTATGGCTGACTTATTGAAAGATGACAAAATATTTCTCAAGCAAGGACTATTTTAGCAAATTTCAAATTACAGGTTGGGTGTAAAATTCAAATTTTCGTCTATTTGGCTATGAATCGTTATTGCTCTGCAAATTCATTTTTTTCTTTCTAAAAGTGTTTCTCTCGATTAACCTAGTTACGACTTCCACATTTTGAAGACTATTTTAAAAAACTAATTTAAAAAATAGTTCAGTTTTTAACAAAAAAAAATTAATTTTCATCAAAGGAGTTCAACTATGAACTAAGTAGTTGAATTTTAACAAAATAGTTGAATTTTTAACTATCAAAGTTGAACTTTTAACTGAATAGTTTTATTTTCAACTAAAAAAGTTAAATTTAAAAAAAATGGAACAGTTCAATTTTCAGTTGAAAAAATTATTTTAAAAAAGTAGTTGAATTTTCTACTATAAAAGGTAAATTTTCAACTAAATAGTTTAATTTGCAACTAAAAAAGAAAAATATTCTAAAAAGTGAATAGTTAAGTATTCAGTCAAAAAATCAATGATTCATCAAAACAAAACAAAAACTTGTAAAAAATACTTACAAAAATTAATTTAAAAAGTAGTTCAATTCCTAACAAAAAAAAATTAATTTTCATCAAAGGAGTTCAACTTTGATCCCAGTTTTATTGTCAACTAAAAAAGTTAAATTTTTCCAAGAATGGAATAGTTCAATTTTCAGCTTAGAAATGAATGTTCAATCAAAGATAAAATAGTAAGGTTTCCAGTTAAAAAAATTAATGGAAAAAAATAGTATTACACAAAATAGTTCAATTTCTGACAAAAAAATTAATTTTCATCAAAGGAGTTCAACTTTCAACCAAGTAGTTGACTTTTCAGCGAAGTAGTTGGATTGTCTACTATAAACGGTAAATTTTAACTGAATAGTTAAATTTGTAACAAAAGAGATATTTGTCTAAAATTCATATTTTTTAGAGGAAAATTCCTTTCGTTGTAGAAAATCAATCTTCTTGGTAGAAAATTCCGCTATTATAAAAAATTCATCTATTTTGTTGAAAATTCATCCTCTCGGATGAAAAATATATTTCTGTTGGCTGAAAATAAAATTTATTCTCGAAAATTAAACCAGTTATTCAAAATTCAAAATGGCGGACGAGTATTAAAAAAATAATGGATTTTCATGAAACTTAACATCTGCAGTTTTTTGGGGTCTATGATAACGAATCCGAAGTTAGATTTCAAAAATTCAAAATGGCGGATCCTGTATGGCGGACAAGTTAGAAAAAAAATTAATGGATTTTCATGAAACTTGGTATCAGGGTTTTCTTTGGGGGGGTTTCTGGTAATAAATCCAAAGTCAGATTTAAAAAATTCAAAATGGCGGATCCAATATGGCAGACGATTTTTCAATAAATTATTGGATTTTCATGAAACTTGGTATCAGGGTTTTCTTTGGGGGGGTTTCTGGTAATAAATCCGAAGTCAGATTTAAAAAATTCAAAATGGCGGATCCAATATGGCAGACGATTTTTCCATAAATTAATGGATTTTCATGAAACTCGGAATCTGGGAGTTTTTGGGGTCTGTGATAAAAAATCTAAAGTTAGATTTTGAAAATTCAATATGGCGGATACAATATGGCGAACGATTTTTCAAAAAACTAATGGATTTTCATGAAACTTGGCATCTAGAGGTTTTTGGGTTCTCTGATAACGAATCTGAAGTTATATTTTGAAAATTCAAT